>CANYLF012851802.1:0-14030 GCA_948193215.1 Bocquillonia castaneifolia
CTTCTTTTACAAATAGCTCCTCAACTTTTCTTACAATCTAGTCCTTCAATTAATCTAACTCCCATCAATTCTATTTCACATAATTATACTTAATGATACACAATTAATAGAATTGAACCATCAAGAGATAACTCCTCAAATAATCAATTATTACCATTTACGACCTCCAACTTTTATTTCTTTCAATTACATCCTTCCTACTCATAATCACCAATGAATCAACCCCAATCAACAAAATTAAACATACTAATGATTCCAATACTTATTGAAATGATTAATCATACTTAAAGGCATAATTAATTGTGAATTAATTATGGACGTTACATTTTGCATCTGCCTGTCCTATCAATCTGCCCTTCCGCTGCACTAGGGGAAATATTAGCCAGTGCTATTTTTCCCAACATTGCCTATATTTTCTGGATCAACCTTTGCCTTTTTCTCTTCTGTTTTTTTTTCTTCCTCTTCTTCAAGTGATTGGTTGTACCAAAGATTAAATAATTCAATTAAGCGAAGCAAAGAGAAGCAAATGAGGGAAGCTATAGCGTAGTGAAATAATGAGCACTCAATGTAAACTACTAAGATTTTCATTAATCATAAGATCCTCTAAGTTAAAGCATGCATTTATTTACTCTTAGAGCTTCTTTCATTTCTTCTACTAAGATTCCTCAGCTATTTTAATTTCATGTACCTCTCCCTGATATTTAAGGGCTAGTAAATAGTTGAGTAGAGATTTTGCACTATCAAAGTCCCCCAAACAGATTGATGACATGATTTTTGACATGAAATTCATCTCATTCCCAATAGAGAAGAAAGGGTTAGGTGAGGAGTTGAAAAGTCAGTCACTCCAAAATCTACTTTTATACCATTTTCATCCTTGGCCGTAATAGAAAACAAAAATCACAATCATATTTATTATTAAGAAAACATAGAATTATACTTGATGGCAGACAATATCCTCTTTAATTATCTAATACTAAGGCCATATCATAATCATCAGTGCCAATTAATAAAATTTTCTACAAGCAACTTTGACATACCAAATTTCATCGAAGATAATTTTTTTTGAACTGCAAGTATTCTGAAGCTAAAATTCCCTGTACATTAGGGTCTCCAGCATTCACTTTTACATGTTCCCAAAAACCAGGATTTGGCCTTACAGCAAAAGCAACATGAGGTGGAACAACTATCTCCTGTCAATTTTTTTTATATTAAAACAAGATTCAATCTGTCTATCTATCTACATAATATACAGAGAGAATGAATACTTGAGTGGAACTCGGGATGTAACCAAGTAAACCTTCCAAGACTTTTTTCCTTTCACCTTTGTCTACTAACTAGTATCGAGGGTATTTAGCCTAAATGGTACTAGAACTTTACAATATGTTTCAATTTGGTACCTAAACTTTAATTTGTATCATTTTAGTACCTAAACTTTTGATTTATTTTATTTTGACACCTAAACATTGATTTTTATTACAGATTAAGGTACCAATTCATTTTTCTGATGAAAATTAGATGACAAAACAACCCCAATCGATATATTATTCAATTAAACACTCCATAAACCTTGAAAACATCATAAAACCTTTAACAATTACTTTAAAACCTTTGAAAAACTCTAATTACAGATGTTAATAAAGGACATAAGTTTTTTTAAGTATCATCATCTTAAATTGAAGATATCAGATATTTTTGAAGATTTTTGGAGCTTTCAGAATTGTTAGAAGAATATTATAGCAATTATTGGCTTCCATGGTAGCTAATTTTCATCAAAAAATGAAGTTGGTACCAAAATGAAATAAAAACATAACTTTAGGTACCAAAGTGATACAAATTAAAGTTTAGGTACCAAAATGAAATATATGGTAAAGTTTGGGTCCCATTAATGATTAATACCCCTACTATCAACATATCCATTTTCTTCACAGTATAATTTCAGGTAGCTTCCAACTATCTTGCTTTGGCAACAACATAATTCTGTCTTGGGAAATAGTCATGACAAATCCCTAATTAAAAACATAAAAATAGTAAGCATAATGCTTTCATGTTTTGGAAATCTTACTGTTAATAAGTATTGCTATAATAAGCACCATGAAAGGTGAGAAGTCAAATTCCCATATCAAAGCATAAGTCAGATATATTTAATTATTGAGTTATATATATACATGATTTTAGGATTAATTGTTGATCAGTTGGTGAATGGGAGTTGATGGAGTGGTTCATTTGCTTGAACTGGACTATTTTATCAGTTATTGCAAATTCAGTAAGTGAGTACTTCTTCATACTCAACCCTTAATTAATTCTTGTTGATCTATAATTATATTCTCTATGAGCAATTCTCTATTCTCTATATTATTGTTGTTATTGATCGCTCACTTGTCTTTATATTGTTATCCGTTTCTTATACTGCATCATCCAATTTTGAGCTATATGATTATTGATAATATTGTAGTTGATTCATATGCATAACCATGCATGTAAAGCATATATGTTGAGAGTTTAGAAAATAAAATAATATAATTATTGAGGTATTAGATGAGAGGAGATTATGTTATGTGAGTAATTGAGATATTGAGTTGAAATATTGTATTTATATTTTACTGATGAGATTTTATGGTGCTACCATATAGCATTGGAAATATATATTTTTATATTGATATTTGGTACTCAGTGAATAAGAGGAATAAATGTATTTAAGTAATGATGACTAGTATGTGCCTTGTATCATACATGATATTTAATTATATTTTTCTGATCAGTTGTGAATGAAATTATATTGGATATGGTTATGGTATGATTATTGGATTGGTTATGCAGTTGGATGAGCTGCCTGAGATTAGGAGCTCTCACTGCTGGATATATGTGAACTTATATAGTATTTAAATATCATGATCGATTTGATCTAAAATATAATTTTATATCTGTTTGATACTTTGGCACACTATTGGGAATCAAGATTAATTTCTAGGTATTGATCGAAATAGTTGTTGGTGGAATTTAGAATCAAAGAAAGACAGCTGTGGAGAATGGGTTTCATGCATTCTCATTACATGCATTCATATTGCTTATTTTTATTTCTTTGGGCATTTTTCTTGACCCTGAAAATATTGACCGCTCACCAATATTTGCAGGATTAATAGCTTTAAGGAAGTCGAGGGTTAGAGCTTTGAATTGCTAGACACCAAGCTCCGGACTGTTTAGTTGTAGCTTATATATGCATATTGTTGTATTTGGAGATTTAATTTGTATGAGTTACATAAAAGATACATTTATTTTTATGGTTGAGATTACTAAGTCTAGGCTTGCTATGGGTTTTGGTGGTTTTAAACTTACGCATTCCCTAGTACAGGTCCGACCCAGTTTTGGGTCGTGACAAGTGGTTTTTGACTTAACTAATTAAGTTTAGTTGACATAAAGTTGAGTTATCAAACATGACATAAAGTAAATAAAATGTTAAAAATTTTAAGTTAAATAATAAGTTGGTTTATCAAACACACCCTTAATTTAATAATTTAAGTTGGCTTATTTTAAATTATCAAACCAACTTAAAATAATTAAATGTTAAAAACATTAACTTTCAATATTAAGTTGGTTCTTTGTTTCTTTTCCCTTGATTATTTTCTTTTCCTCCTGCTCTTTCTCTCTCCTCCTAATAAGGTTGTGCAACGGTTTAATTCATTTGATTCGATATGAAAAATTCAAAAATCGACAATATTGAAAATGCTAAAAATTGGGACTGAATCGAACCATTTAAGCAATAGAACCAAAACCAATTCGGTTTGATTGTCGAATTGTGGAATCAGTTTGAGCCTTTGATTAATCCACAGACTTTTATGAATACAACCTACAAAAAATCAAATTTAAGTCATACTTATATTTATATATTTAATTTAAACTGAGAAAATTCATGTTCGAAAATTGTTAATTGTTTACAATTAAATTTACACATTAAAAGCCTTATCATATAAAGGACTTGTGAATCAAAAAGTGTACTATCACTATCAAGCTATCAACATATCAACAACCCTATTACAAAAACAAACTACAAACTAAGATTGAAAATAAAGACACAGACGGAACAAAGTTTGGAGCTTTAACGCTAAAGTAATGAATCAAAATGTGGTTTTGATTCATTAACCCTGAGAATCAAAAAAACTCATTTGCTTAATCCTTTTAGGGTTTCTATATCTTCCTTAGGACTTCATTTATTGTTGTGTACATTTCATTTGGAAAATATGTAATAAATAGGTTGCCACAAGATTCGCAAGTTTCGGTCCCCTAATAACAGCATCGATCGGCCCTTTGGAGCCTTCCTATAGTTCATCAAATAACAGATCAGCTAATCTAATTCTTTAGATCGTCTGATTGACTGTGGTGCCAAAAAATTTTGTGTTGTTAAGCTTGGGCCTATATTAAAGGTCCGAACGAACCTTTGCCAAACAACTGGTCGGCACTTTAACATCACTCCCACGGCTGATCATCATGAGGAGGGGGACCTAAGGATATAGAGTCTATCGAATCTTTGAGGTCAGCTGAACGGCTCTTGTCCAAAGAACTAATCGGTTGATCGGTAAGATTTTCTAACTATATTTAATTTTATGTTATTCCCACTAAAATGATTGTGTAGACTAATTAATTAACTTAATTAATTCAACCCGGTAAATAATATATTAAAATTAGTAAAAAATCATTTTTCTTTTTCTTTCTTTAAGGATGTATGTATTATATATCATTTCTCCCATATTGATACCGAGTAATTATTTGTAAATAATTAATGTAAACAATAACTTGAAAATAATGTAAAATACATTAGAAACTAACTGTGGATACAGTATGTAAATAAATAGGTAAATAATTAATCTAGTAAATATTATTAAAATCAATATAGAAATCTACCACCACAGCAAACTACACTGAATCTAAATAGGGGTAATCAAGTGGATTAATACAGGGAAATAACCTGGCTAGAAATAATATTAGGGATGATCATTCATCGAATACTTTATCCAGTGCCATAATTACTTCCAAGTAATTTATCACCTTCTATATTGTTTGTCGACTGTAGGAAATAATAACCTCCTTAATTAATTAAATGGGAATTTGACTTGTATCGAATGTCTTATTCTGAATCCAGCAATCGTTTGGTGTGATGACGAATGGCATTCCGAAGGAATCAATCTATTTGTTATCACTAGGCGATCCTAAGCAATCGGGTGGCGACTCCAAGTTTTATAAAATGTACAATCCCCTGCTTTAAATAGCAATAGTGAGCCGGTCGGCATTGCCTAGGAGGCCTGGATGCTCCCTGCCGTCCACACAATTGTGCTTGTGAATTGTTGATAGTTGTGGTGGCTTGCGATTTGGCAAAAATTGTGTTAGCTTGATCAATTAAGAGTAAAGGGTAAGTTGAAATCGTACTAGCCCTAAACTCTGCAAGTATATGCTTATATGTACTAATAGTTTAAGTTTGTTGTTGCTTGAAAAGTGGCTAGCTCACTCCTTGGCATTATTTTTAAATGTTTTAGGAGAAAGCAATAAGTTGAGCACGGAGTTGACATCTATGAAAGTTAGATGGGCCAGCGGTGCATTTGAACATTTGCATATTAGCAACTTCATTTTGATGTTCATGAAAATTTTGGTAGCCTTAATAAGTGAGGTGTTTATTTGGATTACAACTTGATGATATGTTTGTGTATATTAAAATTTATACAAATATCTTGTACTTTTAACATTTACACATTTTTTAGTATTCGTTTGCGTACTATCTAAATCTCAACGTACTAAAATTTTCAACTTTCAATTTCCTCATATATCATTTTCACTCAATTTTTTTCAATATTTTATAAAATATACAATTTTATAATGTTCATACAATGAATGATTTTTGTGATTTTATTATAAACACTTCAAACATTTTAAATATTAAAAAATTCTTCATCTTCACAAAAATTCAAATCAATGTAATATTCATTTTCTTTCACCACATTCTAAATGTACCAAAAATTGAATTTCCTTAGAATATTAAGATTGAAAATAAATTTAAATAAATTCCAGAATAACTTATACATATAATAATAAAATACATACATATATAATAAATAAACACTTCAAACATTTTAAATATTGAAAAATTCTTCATCTTCACAAAATTTCAAATCAATGTAATTTTCATTTTCTTTCACCACATTCTAAATATAACAAAAATGGAATTTCCTTAGAATAGTAAGATTGAAAATAAATTTAAATAAATTCCAGAATAACTTATATATATATATATATATATATATATAGGAGAGATGGCCTAGGATTTAGGGGGTGAATGATCAACACAGATGAAGAAAATATAATGCAAGAAAACAAAGTAAATTAATTAAAGAACGTATTAATTATATGCATATAAGATCAGGTGGTAATCCACTACAACTTATATGCACATATAATTAATTTGTAATAATAATTCAAATATAGAAAGTAAGAGATGAATTTAAGAAATGCTTACTTTATTATTAAATTCCAAACACTTGATACAATTCTTTAATGGATGGTTAAGGGTTATACAAAGGCTGAAGGTTACAAAGGTTGAGTGTTTACAGGCTTTGCTTATAGAGTACAAAGCTCTCAAACTCTCTGAAATGCCTCAGTAGTATTCTGCTTAACAAATGAAACGAAATGCTTATTTATATAACATATAAGCATAAAATGGAAATGAAATTACAAATGAAATGAAATGCAAATTCATTCTACTATTACAAATGTGGTCTTCATAATCTAGGTAGTCTCATCATGTCGAATGGAGCCGAAAGTTTGAAGAGACGGAGAGAGAAGATACTTTAATTACTTTTACTATTCTTTTACTCTTTTTTTCAGGGCTAGGCTAAAAAGAAGATAACAAAACAATCATCTTCATTATCGTTACCCAAATCTATAATGGGCTCAGAATCTGAAGGTTCTGAATCTTCTTTCTATGATGCTTTAGAAGATGAGGCCTTAACGGCTGACTTCTTGGACTCTACTAGTTCATTCACTATTCTGAAAAATTCTTCTTCTGAAGAAGCTGCTGCTAATTGAGGTAATGCAAAGGACTTCTGGGCCAGAAATTCAGTCTGGGCCTGTAATGCTGGATTGGGTAATTATACAAATTAGGCCTTCCTTGTAGCCATTTGAGGACTACAGATTTGTTACACTTATCAAATGCTTGAAATTTATCCCACCACTTAATTTTGAAATATCTGACTAAAGTGATGGTGGAATTCTGATTATGCTGGTAGCCAAAATGCCTAGTAGTCATCCAAGGGAGGAAGAAATTGGCACAAAAGAGTAGGAGAGGGGGGAGTCTTTTTTTGACTTGGTTAGGGTTGTAAAGCTTTTTGAATAATTCAAAGGCTTGGTTTATTTCCGGTTTTAAAATATCTGTGGTAGAACTAAAGAAATTCCACCATTGGATAAACCAGTTAGGGATATTCTTAAAATGCTTTTTTGTATCGAAGAATACAAGCCAAGTATGGGATCCCTTATGATTTTGAATCATTAGGGAGTTATACCATGCTTGCTGGTAATCCCAATATGTAAAGGTTTTACAAATGGTTAGTTTTGAAGAAAAACTTAATGGGAATGCCTTAGGTTTTGATAGGTCTTGCTCCCATTCTTTAGGGTGGACGATTTTGTGGATTCTGAACTGGGAATATGCAGGTTGGTTAGTGTCTAAGTGGTAATGGTGTTTGAATTCTATAGATTCTTTTGATTCAAGGATGGAAATATAATAGGACAAGGGTTTTGTCATGTCCCAAGGTTTAAAATGCCATCCTGAAGGGAAAATGCAAGAAGCAGCTATTGAAGGGTTTTCATAATAAAATCCATCTTCAATAGTTAAAATATTTTGAAAATTCCTTTTTGTAAAATATTCTGAAGAACTTTATAAAAATGCTTTATTCTGACTTAAAAAAATTTGAGAATCATTTTGAGATGAAAAAGGGGTTATAAAATTCTTTTCAAATACTTTCCTTTGTGTCTCTAGAGAGACAGGTTTATAAATTTCTGAAATTCCTTTTTAAAGCTCTTGAGAATGGTTTTGAGATGAAATTTCCTTCTCTTTATTCTTTAAAACAGGGTTAGAGATATTCTTACCTTTCTGAGGCTGACTCAGGGCTTGTAATGCCTTAGCTAATTCTGGAGACTAAGACAGAGTTGTTATCCAATTTTGGACCAACTTGTTATTCATTGTTTGAGTACTAGAAGAGGTACTCTCATTATTCTTTTCTTCCTGGAAAATTTGAGTCTAGGTTTTGAGAGGCTTTTGGGTAGAGATGCCCTAGGGGTTATTCTGTTTAGGTTCTTCCTCTCTCTTTTTTTGAGGCATCAGGACCTGTTTTAAAGGAATTCTCTGCTTAGGAAGTCTAGGATAGAATTTGTATCTCCCTTTGTAAATTCTATATCAAAATCAAAAACACTTAAAATTGCTTGCCATCTTGCAAAAATCTATTTTGATGCTAATTTTGAACATCTTTTTGTAAAACTTCTTTTGCAGATTTACAATCTATTCTAAGTAAAAAAAATTTATTTAACAAATTGCTCTGAAATTTTGAAATGCATTTTACAATGGATAAAATTTCTTTCTTTATGGTAGAATAATTCTTTTCAGTATTACTCTAGTGTGCAGATGTAAACTGGACAATGCATTCTTTGTTGTTATGCAACTATTTCAAGATGTCACCATAACCTATGTCTGATGCATCTATTTCAACAATTTTTGATAATGCAGGGTTAGCAATATACAAACAAGGAATTTCTAGAACATGTCGTTTGATTTCTTTGACTATCCTAGTATGCTCATCAGACCATATAGGGGGTTTTTTCTTTAGTCTATCATGCAAAGGCTTTGCTATCCTATTGATGTTAGGACAGAAATCAAGGACGTAATTCAAATTTCCTAAGAATCTTTGGAGCTATTATTTTTCCAAAATTACGTCTGGGAATTTACTTGCAAACTCTGAAGATCTTTCTATAGGAGTGATTGTTCCTTAGGTGATGTAATGTCCAAGAAACCTTATTCTGGTTTAAAACAAAGACATTTTACTTTTAGGCACAACAAGACCATTTTTGTTGGTGACATAAAAGAATGTCTTAAGATGCTTAAAATGCACCTCTATGGATTCTGAGAATACAAGAACATCATCAATGTACACAATGTAAAATGCATAATGAGGATTGAAAATATCATTCATAATTCTTTCAAATTTAGATGATGCATTCTTAAGACCAAAAGGCATGACATTGCATTCATACTGACCAAATGGTACAGTAAATGCAGTTTTGTGTCTATGAGTAGGTTCAATCTAGATTTTCCAGAAACCTGACTTCATATCAAACTTTGAAAACATAAATGCAGAATGCAATTTCTGAAGTAAATCTTTTTTATTTGGAATAGGGTGCCTAATCCACCTAAGAACTTTATTCAACGGTTTATAGTTTATGACTAGTCTAGGCACCCCATGTTCAATCTCAGAGGCTTTAACAACATAAAATGATGCACAGCTCCAATGAGATCGAGATTGGGCAATCAATCTTTTATCTTGCATTTCTTGAATTTCTATTCTACAGTGTTGTTCAAGTTCTGCATTCATTTAGATTGGCCTAGCCTTAATAGGTATTTCTCTTTCATCAAAATCAGGCTCATAAGGTAAACCATCCATATATTGTTCCCTATTCCCAAATGCATTAGGAAGATCTGAATAGCCTTCTTTTTCAATTTGTTTTTGAAATTCTAAAATTCTTTTTTGCAGAAATTCATTATTTAATTGTTTTTCAATTCTTTGTAAAGAAATATTATGCTAGAGATTTTTAATCTGAAATTCTTTTCCTCTTATCAGATTATGGTTCTCATTATCATAAATAGAACAAGCTTTTATGATATTAAGATTTCTGGTTTTAGGTTTTTCAATAAAAGGAAATGTAAGCTTTTCAGCTTTTGCTTTGAAAGTGATTCCACCATAGTTAACTCTGTAAGAAGTTATTAGATTGATAAAAGGTGTACCAAATATCATAGTATGATGGATATTATCAACTAAGACGAGCAGTTTTTATCTTAAAATTATTATTAGTAATATATGCATCACTTTACTACTAATATTCATTCTTGAATTGTTAGCTGTAGAAAGTCTTTCATTAATCTTCTCTTGAAAATGCCTTAGAACCAAATTTTGTTTTATGCAATTTAAATCAGCACCATTATCAAATAATGCAACAATATTAATTTGGAATTTGTTTGCAAAAGTTAATGTAATGTGAATCAAATATTTTCTTGAGGTAATCTCTTTTAGAACAAAAAGAAAGTCATCTGGAACATTTTCAATGTTTTCCAGTTTTGGGCTTTCTTAATTTTCTGAATCAGATTCTTCAAGTTGTTTATGCAAAAGAGTTTCTAATAAAACTGAATCCTTTTCTTGTTTTTCTTTCAACTATTTTAATTCAGTTTTAATGCTCTTAACTTTATTTTGTAATTCTGAAATAGATGTAGAAGGAGATGATACTTTCTTAATAACTTTTTGTCTACCTAGAATGGCTGTTAGATCATAAGTGCTAGGACTAATTGTAGGTAAACCTGAGGGTTTTTCTACAGGTTTGTCTTCTAGAGTACTAACTAATTCATCAAGATATTCTTTCTGAAGCTGGGGATCCTGAAGGTGTTTGACAACTTTTAAGAGGAATTCTTGATCTTTTGTTAGGACACTTATGGTTTTATTCTCTAATTCTGATTCTAAGCTAGATGATGAAGTAGTGGCTAATTCATCAACCTAAAATGCATTCTCATCTTCAAGATAGTCTGAGGGACTAGAGTCTGAATCTGAAGAGTTCACAAGAAGAGCTTCCAGTTTACTAAAAATTTCTTTTTCTAATCCTAATTCATGCAAATTTTTTCTTAATTCTATAATACTTTGAGATATGTCCTTTTCTACCACATTTGCAGCAGGTGACATTCTTAAGGTTAGGCTTACTACTAGAGGGTTTAGGTTCCTCTAGCATTTCATAAGGTTTTTTATACTTCTTATTCCTGGGTTTTTCTTCGTAATACCTATTCTTAGACTTATAAGGTTTATAAGGCTTTCTATGTTCGTGATAATGTTTTCTTGGTTTTTCTTGACAAGCTCCTCCACAATCAGGCTTTCCAGTAGAAATATCAAACTATTTACAGAAAGAAACTAATTCTTGCGTAGTCTTTTTCATTTCCCATTTCAAATACTTTTGAAGTTTCAAATCCTGACATATTTTTAAGCCTTCTTTATGGGTTAAACTAACAAGTTCTCCATAGGTCAGAAGGTTATATGGGATTGGAACTCCTAATGCTTCTTTAATTCTATTCCTTACCTTTTCTCCTAAAAGGGTAGGTAATCCTACTAGTAATTTTCTTTCCAGAAAGGCTGGTTGGAATCATCCCTAAGCATTACTCTAGTGAGGAATGTGTTCTTGTTATACTGGAAATCACTAAGCTTCTTACACCTAAGCTTTGATAATAATTCTGCATTCTTATCTTTAAGGTGTGAAGAATCTCCTACAAAATGCAAAGATATGGTTAGGATTAAGGTTGCTACAGCATCCTGGATAGGCTGACTATTCTCATAAAGAATAGGTTCACTATTTTCTTCATTAATCTTAACAGCATTTAAAATATAAAGATGCTCTTGGGAAGTGAGATAAAAATCCCACCATCCTTTAAGCTGTCCTAAAAATCCTGTTACGATTAATTCAGTAATGGCTCTATCCTGGACATTAGTCTGAATTCTATATGCATTAGCTGCCATTGTCATTTGTTGAAGGAAGTTAAGGATTTGGTATTCTGAAAGGCCATCTAGATTCCACTCATAAACAGAAGATGCATTAAATCTAAATTGTCCTAAGGTTAATTGGTTATTTTGAAAACCTATGTCTAGATTGCTAGGCAGAGGAAGAGTAGGTCATGTTATTCTATTTACTTGAGGTATGGATTAAGGTTCAAAATTCTGAGAATCTGTGGCAGATTCTTCTTCTAATGCATTAACCGGAGGTCTACTGACAACAGACTGAGGGGTATCTGGGGCAACTAGGTTAACTGTAGAAGTAGAGGCTTCTATTTTACTAAGTTGATCCTGGATTGCCTTAAAAAATTCTTTTATTATTCTGGAATTCTTTCTAGCTAGATCTAGAAACCTGGGAAGGTTTAAAGATGGGATTCTTAAGCTTTTCCTGGGGCTTTGGCTGTTCTATTATGACAGGAGGTTGCTAGATTTTTCTCTCTATTCTAGAAAGCTACTTACCTATTGTATACAAATGCATATTTGAAAAAATATTATGTTCAATAATGCTTTTAAAATTCTTATTGGTATCATCAGAAATATACTTATATGCTCATGCATCAATAGAAGAGTTTCCTGATACTAGGATTTTTATGCTCCTAAGAGGAGGATGTTTAGATTCAACAAAATCTGAACCATTTGATAAAGTCCAAGTATTGGTTTTCTTCTTGTTGTCTATAAGGTTTATAGATTTAAAAGGATATGTTATATTATGTTCAGATGCATAAATTTCAAACCAATCAAAGAATAAGATATGAATTTTATGCTGTGAAACAAATGCAAAATATTCTTCTTGGATCTGTTTTCAGTTATTCAGGAAACTCTTAAAAAACCAAAGTTTCTTTTCTGTATTAAATGATGCATAAAAATTTTTATGTAAAAGATCCTTATCTACTGTAAATTCTTTTTCTAAAACATTTATAATATTCTTAGTTATAGATGAAAAAGTAGGTGATGTTGGTTCTAATTTCTGACCACTTTGCTGTCCTATTTCTTCACTGGTGTAAACCGGCTTAGGAATAGATTCAGTATAGTCAACACCTTTAAGTGTGGTGCTGGGTAAATAAAAAGTTGAATACCTTGGAATTTGGGTTGCAGGGACCCTCCTTCTGTGAATTAGACGACAGGAATCTTTATCGTCTTCTTCATCCTCATGCTTAAAATCATGCTTTAATGGTACATTAATGGCTGTAGGGATTCTGGAAATTCTTCTTAAATCAATAGTATCACTGGTGGAAGATTCATCAGAGAATCTAAAGCTGAGAGATTTTTTATCAAAAGTCAAAGTGACTTTTCCACAAGGATACTTGTTGATTTCCCTTATGCAAGTGTTGGGAGATGCTTTAACAGGTGGTTGTGGCAAAGATGCCTTTTCCAAAACCCATCGATATAGAAGAGGTATATCTCCCCATTTGATGAATCTTGGAACTATAGCATTAACCTTGGCCAGATCTGTCTGTAAAACTAAGTTTCACCTTTATGACATGAAAACTTATGCTTTGATTCAAATGTAGAAGACATAGCTTTATAATGAACTCTAAAAATTAATGCAATGGGGATAGATCCTATATATATATATATATATATATCAGAGCCTGAGGGGAAGAGAAGGAACTGTTCATTCATCTTTACATACATATCATTCTTCCATCCAAGAATTAAGTATTATTTAATTTACTCATCCTTAAGTAGTGATTTCTGAGTTGTTTAGGGAGATTTTATGGTGTAAGACTCATTGTTAAGGGCAGTAAATCCATATAGCTCCATCTATAGGTAATCATTGTTCAAGTATGATAAATTGACTAATTATTTAATTATGGATCTTCTTCTTTGTAGAACAACCTCTTTATCTTTAAACATTACATCATTAGAGAATAATAGGATCAACAGTAGCGACGAGATCACTGTTGAAGATTTTACTAAGAACATAAATGACTGGCATATACCACATGTTAAAAAGAATGTTATCTATGAATTAAGCATTATGGATAAATTATTTAAAACAAATTTTAATATTAAAACTGAAGAAAGAGATGTTCCTCTTTCTGGATCTTATGAAAGCATAAACTCCTTTCACAGCATTCTTTAAACCAGCATAAACAAAAGAATTTTAAGTATATTCATATAGGACTTGTCCAGGTGGGAATTAAACCTCTCACAAAGAAAGGTCTAAACACTAGTATTTTATGTGTAATCAGAGATGAT
>CANYLF012853207.1:0-10755 GCA_948193215.1 Bocquillonia castaneifolia
AAAGGTGTTTTTCGTTCCACAACTCCAACCCCCCCGCCCCCCCCCCCCCCCACCCACCCCCCCCCCCCAGTGCTAATGTCAAAGACTTAGCTTGAGGGCGATTTCAATTGTTGGCGAACCATCTGTCACGAATGTTCCCATTGAATAATGGCGAACTACTTAAAACGTCCTTCACAAAAGACAGCTGTTATCTGGATGAGTGTCAGAGTGTACTGGGTATTGCAACAAATGCGGAACGGCTGTAACGACACTAGTCCCACTAAGTAGTCACGTCTGGGCAGTTTCCTAGACGAAACTGTTTGTCTTCCCACGTCTTGTTAGTTACTTTTAAAATTTAAAATCTTTCAACCTTCTCTGCCCATTTTATAAACAAAATATTTCTCAGTTTTGTTCAATTCTCTGTCATCCAAACTCTCTCTGCTCCGACAGTCCTCTACCCTCGATTCAGATGAGTTTCAATGAATCAGCCATTGCTCCGGCCACCGTTACCTCTCTTTATCAGCTTCGCTTCTACTTATATCGCCAGGCCATTCGTAGAGCCTGTCAAAATGTCGTCACAAACACAGTAAGTCCTTTTCTTTTTTATTGTTCTGGTTATTATCGTTTTAGTTAAGCAGATCTATGATGACGTGTTCATGTTTTTGAACTTGTGATGCTTTGCCTTTATTTTAAGGGTTGTGATGTTCTACCTTAATTTTAAGGACTGGTACCCTAAACTTTTAGGGTTTAAGGACTGGTACCCTAAACTTTTAGGGTTATGCCCCTGTGTTATCCCTTTCTGATGAATCCAGAAAAGGGCATCTGTTTATTACGATAACTGTTAATGTCTTTGATAACTGTTAACTGTTAATCTGCCAGTTTCTGATGATTATTTTGTGGGACTTTTCTGGGTAGATTTTAAGTTGTTCATGGTGATCCCTCCTTTTCCTTTTGATATATCAACCTCTTCATCTTCCACATCAACCCCCCAAGGCAGACCCACAATCTATTCAGTATCTTCAGATTCCTCCAACGGTGTAAACTTACATAATCGCCCAAGACCAAACCCTCAGGCGAACACATCAACTTCACAAAACACCTCAAATACCAGAAATCCTACCCCACTTCAGATAGTTTGCCCCTTTTTGCCTTTGGATGATAAGCCTTACAACTCTTTAGAGAGTGATACTGTGTCTTTCAGTGCCAGCAATCACACCACAGAAGTCGCCCCTAAACCTTTTCCACCTTCCAGCTTCAAAATTAAACACATGGCTCAAAAACAACCCAAAGATATAGTAGACCTTCACCCTGCCAGGCAAAATGAAAACAACCTAGATCTATTTACCACTAAGTATGGGGAGGACTTTACCCTAAAGACCAGACCCTGTGGCCCTCACCTAGAAGATGAATCTGAGGGGGAGTCTGAAGGGGAAGACACCAGCCTAGGAGCTGAAGCTGGTGAACCCAGTCAGTCACCATCTGATGGTATTTATACTTCTTCCTTTCACTTACATTTATTTTATTTATTTCTGTATAGATGTCAAGATTCAATTTTGCTGCTATGATGGCTGAAGTAGGAGCTGGAGCTACTGAGGCGAACCCGTCTACTGCTCCTCTGCCAGGAGTGGATGCTGATGCTACTGAGCCCATCCAACCTTCAAAGGGAAAAGTGCCTGAAGGAGCTAAAAAACAACCTTCTGAGGTGAGCAGAAAGAGAAAGAGGTTGGTGAAGCTGGGCATGAAGGCGACTGCTAAAAGGAAAAAATGCTCGCTCTCAGTTACTGGAGACTATTAACGATGGGTCCTCTAGTTCTGAGGGTGAGCTGGCTAGATGAGTTGGGAAACCCTACTGTCAAGGACAACAGAGTTACCGCCCTGATCAGAAGGGAAATAAGCCTTCCAGCTAACATGGAAGGTCTTTCAGGGCGGACCCACAACTCTCTCGCCTTGCAAGTCTAGGAGCACATGCTTTCAGTAAGTTCTTATCTCATATGTCATATTTTTCCTCCTTTTTCCTTTATATTATAGTTTGTTAACTTTTCACATGTATTCTTTTCAGACGCTGAACCTAGTTCGAATGATGAAGTACAAATATCAAGCCAAGCGTTCAGCCCATAAGAGGGCAGTGAAAGATGTGCAAGCTCAAGTCCAATCTGTAGTAGACAAGGCGATTGCTAGGGTGAATGCTGAGCTGAAGAAGGAGTAGGATAAGATAAGGCGCATAAAAGAAAATTTCAACAAATAAAAAGCAGATCTCGAAGCCTAGCTTCAATCTTTAATGGAGAGGGCAAATCAGCTGGAGAAGGAGAATGCTGACTTAAAGGCGAGTGCTGAGCCCCTACAGGTTAAAGTTACTCAACTTAAGGATGAAAGCGCCCTCCTGAGGTGATCCATTGGTGGAACCCTCATTAAATATCGGGTGAAGCTTCGGGAAGCTGCGCAGCGTCAATTTCCTTGCTCCGACTTCACATTTATGAACACCATCTTCCCTGATGAAGATGATATGGATGAATGATCATCCTTGTAATTATTTCACTTTTCTTTCTGAACAATTTTATGTATTTGACTTTATGTATTAGTCTTTATGAAATATGAGACAGCTTTTTTGTATAATCACATCTTTTTTCATTTGCCTTAGTTTTTGCATTCTTTTTGTATGATGGCTGTTGTCCATTCACATGTATTTCTGTCAATTTTACCTTATGCTTTTTTATTATGTATTGAAGATCGTCGTAGTTGCTAAATGCATTGCCTTTAGACATCACAAGGTCTTTGCTTGCTTTAGCTTTTTCAAGGTCTTTTCTTCTTCATTAACTGTGCCCCTACAGTAGGGGTCTTAAGGGCATCTGTTTTTTTTAAGAGGTCGCTTTAAGATATCGCCTCACAATAATAACTGCCTTTTTCATGAAAGGTCTTCCATATAGCCTTTTGCGTGTTTGCCTTAGCCTTATAAGGTGTTTTATTTCTATTGAGATTGATTGTGCCCCAACCTAGGGGGTCTTATAAGGTCGGCCCTTAATAAGGGATCGCTTACAATTAATAACTGACTTTGTCATGAAAGGTCTTTATAGCATATGTGCCTTAGTTTTTAAGGTCTTTTTATTTTCCCAATGGGATTCATTATGCCTCCTCGTGAGGGGTCTTATTGGGATGTTTTGGCTACAAGTCGCCTTTATGTAGGAGCTCGCCATATTTTTCCTTTATCGTGGAAAGGTCTTTTTATGTTGTATCAAGCTAGATTTTTAGCAACTGACAACTTTATTGAATTCCTAGGGGATTTGAGCTAGGCTCCCCTCCGCCTTACATCTGCTTCTTTATATAAATGAAAGGAAGTCAAAATTTAAATGACAAAATAGATAGGTACCTCAGTTGCTATTAGAGGTTTTGTTGTCCCAGTTTCTATGAGGGATGTAAACTCGCCTTAGCTGTAGTAAGGTCTTGTTAATGGTGGAATTTTCTGAGGTGCTCCACATTCCATGATCTGGGGATTTCTTCCCCTGATAGTGTTTTAAGCTTGTAAGCGCCTTTGCCAATGACTTTGGCTATTTGATAGGGGCCCTCCTAGTTAGCGTGTAGCTTGCCGGTTTCCTGTGTGGATACTTCATTCTTTCTAAGGACAAGCTCCCCTTCTTCAAATTTCCTTTCACGAACTCACCTATTATGGAATCGTGCCATTTTTAGTTGGCATGCCATCATTCTCAGATATGCCTATTCTTGCCTTTCAGACAATAGGTCTAAATTTACCCGAAGCTCTTGCTCGTTGACGGGTGTGAGTTCCTCCATTCTGAAATTCCTTTCCCCAATTTCTACTAGGACTACTGTCTCTGACCCATAACAAAGGGCGAATGGGGTTTCACCTGTAGGCTCCCTTAGAGTTGTTCTGTAGGACCATAGAACATTGAATAGATGATCCACCCAGCTAATTTTTTTCTTGCTCTTATCTTTTCTTGAGTCCTTGAAGAATGATCATGTTGGCTGACTCAGCTTGTCCATTGGTCTGAGGATGATGGACTGAGGAGAATTTTTGTTCAATCTAAAAAGCCTCACAAAAGTTCCTAAATGATTGGGAGGCAAACTATGTTCCATTGTCTGTGATGAGAGTATGGGGAATCCCAAATCTGCATATAACTTCTTTAAAAAAGAAGTCTTGGACCTTTTGAGATGTAATTGTTGGGACTGCTTCTGCTTTAATCCACTTAGTAAAGTGGTCAATGGCCACTATTAAGAATTTCTTTTGTGCTTTGGCAATGGGGAATGGTCATAAGATGTCCATCCCCCACTGGGCAAACGGCCATTCACTCCCTATTGGGGCCATATTCTCAGCAAGCTTAGGATGTATATTGGCATGAAATTGACATGCCTCACATTTGGACACTAAATTCTTAGCATCTCTTTTTATGGTAGGCTAATAGTATGCTCTTAGGATCACTTTCCTGGTGAGCACATTAGCCCCTTCATATGCAGCTCCTATTCTTTTGTGAATTTCTCTCAGAACGTAGTCTGCTTCCGTTTTACTCAGGCATTTAAGCCCAGGCTGGCTTTTTGACCTTTTTCTCAGTTCTCCTTCTTTATAAGCATATTCGGCGACTTTCTTTATTAGCCTTCTAGATTCTTTTGGATCATTTAGTAGGACACCATTTTCCAGGTACTGGATAATCGGTTCCATCCAACCTCTGTTATCTTCAACTGGTAGGATATTGGTCTTGGCGATGCAAGGAGATTTTATTTCTTCAATCAGCACATTGGGGATCGCCATACCCTCTACCACCATCTTTGCGATGTTATCAGCCCCTTGATTTTTCGTCCTGGGGATTTGTGAAATTCGCCACTGGCCATCGTTCCTTTTTTCTCCTTCTGCAACGAGTTGCTTTATCATGGAGACGTATTTAGTCATATCATCATTCGCCTGGAAAGTACCCAAAACTTGGTTCACCACCAGCTGTGAGTCACTGTAAATTTCTAGATCGATGATGCCTATCTCAAGGGCGATTTGTAACCCTATGATGAGGGCTTCATATTCAGTGACATTGTTAGAAGTGGTGAACTGTATTCTAGTTGCGTACTTGATTTCTATCTTGTTTGGCCCTTTGATTAAGATGCCAATACATGCCCCCGTTGAGCAAACTACTCCATCTACCATTAATTTCCATGGGGAGATCTCCTTAGGGGCCTTGAGTTCCCCTGGAGTCATCTCTGCCATGAAATCTGCTAGTACTTGGGCTTTTAGTGCTTTTCGTGGATCGTAGGTAACTCCTAGGCTTCCAATATGGATCGCCCACTCTGCTATTCTTCCTGAGGCCTCCGCTTTTTGCAACACCTTTCTTAAGGGGCTGTCTGTTCTGACTACTACCGGGTGTGCCTCAAATTAATGTCTTAGCTTTTGTGTTGCTATTAACAGTGCAAAGGCTAGTTTCTCTAACCTTAGATAATTGAGCTCAGCTTTATGCAACACCTTGCTGATGTAGTAAATAGGCAATTGTTCACCGTCTTCTTCTCTTATAAGTATTGCTACCACTGTTTCCTCTGTGGTGGCCAAGTAAAGGTATAAAGCTACCCCTTCTATTGGCCTACTCAGCAGTGGGGGAGATGTCAAAAATGTCTTAATTTCTTAGAAGGCCTTCGAACAATCACCCTAGTGCTATGATTTTAGGATCTTTCAAGGTCTTGAAGAATGGAAGACATCTTTTAGCCGAGCTGGAGATGAATCGCCCTAGTGCTATGATTTGTCCGTTGAGTTTTTGAACCTCATTAAGTGTTTTGGGCGGTTCCATATTGATGATCACCTGGATCTTGTCTGTTTTAGCCTTGATCCCCCTTTGAGACACCATGAAACCCAAGAACTTGCTTGATTTGACTCCGAAGACACACTTTTCTAGGTTTAACTTGAGGTTGAATTTTCTTAGGATTTCCAGGACTTCTCTCAAATCTTTAGGATGTTCCTCTGCCTACCTTGACTTGACTATCATGTCATCAACATAGATTTCTATGTTTCTGCCTATGTTGTCTTTGAACATCTTGTTGACCATCCTTTGGAAGGTGGCTCCTGCATTCTCCAAGCCAAAAGGCATTTTTGTATAACAATACATGCCTTCATGAATGGTGAAGGCGGTTTTGGCTTCGTCAGGTTTATGCATTAGGATCTGGTGGTATCCAGACTTTGTTTCCACTAATGAATATAACTGATGGCCTGCCGTGGAATCTACCAATTAATCAATTTATGGTAGTGGATAGCTATCCTTTGGGCATGCCTTATTCAGATCAGTAGAGTCCACACACATCCTGTATGAACCATTGGGTTTCTTTACCATTACCACGTTCGCCAACCATTCAGTGTATTGGACTTCCCTGATTACCCCCGTTTTTAATAGCTTATTGATTTCTTCGCTTATAGCTATCTGTTTGGGCCAGCTATGTTTCCTTTTCTTTTGCGCGATGGGGGCGATTGTTGGGTCGATGTTTAGCTTGTGGACCATGACCTCTCTGCTAACCCCTGTTAGCTCATCTTCAATCTAGGCAAAAGTATCTTGGAATTTTGATAGTGTTTGCAAAGTTTCCTGCAGGATTGCCAGGTTCATCTCTTCTACCCTTATTTCCTTGCCTAATCCTAGAGCTTTGTTTTGGACTACTCCAATAGGTTCAGCTTTACTTTCCTTTGGTTGAATGTTCCCCTCTATAATGATAGTAGAGAATACTCCTTTTAGTGCTTGGCAATAGGCGATCCTTGCTTGCCTTTGGTCACCTTTGATTATCGCCTCTCCTTTTGAAGTAGGGATCTTTAGGAGTAAATATCGAATGTAGATACTAGCGCATGTTTCATTGAGAATAGGTCATCCGATGATAGCATTGTATGCAAATGGGATAACAACTACCATAAACTCTGCTTGCAGTGCCTTGGTTATGTTTCCTTCACCCAACTCTACTTCCAGCTTAATC
The DNA here is from genome assembly GCA_948193215.1 of Bocquillonia castaneifolia. Lineage (NCBI taxonomy): Eukaryota > Viridiplantae > Streptophyta > Magnoliopsida > Malpighiales > Euphorbiaceae > Bocquillonia > Bocquillonia castaneifolia. Next base: position 6,913 of record CANYLF012853207.1, read on the forward strand.
AAACCCACTATTGTGGTTGATTTGCCTCCCAGGCCTACCAAGGGAGTGTTGACAGGGGACAGCTTGGCCTGCTCTAACCCCATTTTGTCAAATACTTTAAGGGTGAGGAGATTTACTAAGCTCCACGTATCCACTAGTATATTATGGACCATGCAATTGTGAATTAGAGCTTTGACCACTGGAGCATCTTCATGGGGGGTTATAGTTGCCCCCTTATTCGCAGCTGAAATCTGAACAGTTTCTACCTGTTCTGCTGGGACCACCTTTGAATTAACTGAATAAACCGACCTGGCTGACCTTTTTCTCTTGGTGGAACTATCGTCTCCTGCAATTCCCCTGGCAATCACATATATGTGTTTGACAGGTCCTCCTCTAGCTTTTATATCACCCTCAGCCTCGTCACTATTTTCTTCATCTCTGTGGTCTCGCCTCCTTTCTTGTCTTATGTTGTTCCTTCTATATTCCCATCTATCACCTCTTTGATCTCTTGGCCTTTCTTCTTGTCTGTTTCCCCGTCTCTCAGTGTCTCTATCATTTCTTCGGTCCTCTCAGTCGTAAGTGGGCCTATCATTCTCATCCCTTTTGACAAATTCCCTAAGAGAGCCAACTTGTATGAGCTTTTCTATCTCTTTTTTCAAGTGATTACATTGCTCTGTATCATGGCCTACGTATTATGGAACTGGTAGTACTTGACATTATCCCTTCTCTGAGCAGTGTAAGAGCTCATCCTCCTTGGCCATTTTATCCTTTCTCTATTATCTTTGATGTGCATGAGGATCCGCTCTCTAGATGTATTAAGGGGTGTGCATTTGGAGTGATTGGAACTTCTAGAACCATTATTGCCTCTAGAGCTTTTGCTCCTTTTTGGGGATCTCCTTTCTCCCCTTGGGGAAAGCTCTCTTTTGTACTCTTTCATCTTCTTCAAATAATGCTTACCATTATCCACTCTTATGGCTATGTTGGCGAGTGCTATTAGAGCTTCTACATTATTAGGTGCCTTGACTAACAGTTCCCTCCTGAATTCTTCATTTGTTGTGCCATGAAGCATAGTAGAGTAGGCTACCCCTTGGTTCAAATCTTCAATCTTGGTGATCTCATCATTGAATCGCTCTATGTATTTTTTCAAGGGTTCACCTTCCCTTTGTTGGATGAAGAATAGGTATGCTGGCACCTTCCTTTCTTGAATGGAAGCTGCAAACCTTTGCCTAAAAGCAGTGGCGAGCTGTCTGAAGAAGTGTATGGAATGAGGGGGTAGTGTTTTGTATCAATCAGCAGCGTTCCCCTGTAAGGTGGTTGGGAAGAATTTGCACCATATGTAGTCTTCATTGGTTTGGACACTTATTGATGTCCGAAATTTGTAGACGTGGCTTGTCGAATTAGATCTTCCTGAATAAACGTCTAGTGTGGGGAACTTGAATCCTTTGGGTAAAGGTTTATCCAGAATGTGCTGAGCCAAGGGCGACTCATTTTTCAAATTGAACCCAGGATTGAAGTCTTGCATGCCCATCTTGCCAATGACTTCTCTGACTTATTTTTCTATCTTTTCCTTTTCACCCTCCTCCTGTTCCACCCTTTGTGCGATTTCCCTTTCTATCTGCTCGTTTCCTCCTTTAGGCGCCTTCTCCTTAATCTCCAAGACAGAGGGGGCGGCTTTCTGCGTTTTCTTTTTAGTTTTCTTTTTGGGCTGCTTATCCCTCATTTCTATCCAGCTTTTAATATCTTAGATCTTATCATCGAACTTTCAACATGCTTCATCCAAAATTTTGGCTACGTCAGCTGCACTAATCTTGCTACTTCCCTCCTTTCCCCTTGTGTTAGTGGTATGGGAGGATGCATCATCCATGTCGTTCCCCCCTTCCTTCCTTCCACCATCAAAATTATCTCCTTGAGGCGCAGGAGGGGGAACGAATTGGGTGACACATTCATGGTGTCCTGGAAATATGGGCATATAAGTTTAAGCCAGCACTTCCGATGGAGGGGGAATGCCATTATTAGGTCGGGGAATGAGAATTCCTTGATTCGGAATGAATGTAAGGCCTGGGTGACAGGCAGGTAGAGGAGGTAGGTAAGGAATATTAAAATCTATTCCTGGTGGCCTTAATGGAGCAGGGGGCACCAGTTGCGGCAGGAGATTGCCGGTGGATCTGGTGTGATAGGAGGAGTTCTAAATGGTAAGGGTGGGAGTCCTGGGATTTGAGGATTCTGTATGCCAAAAGTTAAAGTATGTTGAGGAGTTTGATTAGCGGTGGAACTAAAGCCCTGGGTGGTTGTTGATTGAGGAGAGTCCCCTGAGTAGTTCTGGGTGGTTGTGGCATCCATGTCGGAAGTCTCCCTGAGCCAAAGAAGCTATGAGGCATACCGTAGGGAGGGTCGTTATTCGTCATAATGAACTACTTTTGAATTAAAAACATTCCACGCTCACTGCACCAATGAAACGTTCAGAACGCTTCTCTAAGAGCAGAGCCTTGCCTGAAGTCCCCCTGAAGATCTCTGATCACCGGAGTTAGCCTAACCTGCACAAAAGAGAGACTTGGGGTTGTCCCCGGGGTCTGACTCCGACGCTCAAGTTAAAGATATTCTCTTGAGAGCTATGAATGTATTAAAATGAGAGTATGATACCTAATACCATGGATGACAGGGGTTTATTTAGAAGTAGGAATAGTCCCCTTTGAGCCTAGGAATCCTTGTCCTAATACGCTTTGGAGTCCTCCATTGCTGTAGTGAGTCAGAGTCCCCTTAGGATTAGGATCCCCCCTTGTGGTGAGAGAGTCCCCCTTGACTTAAAATTCAAGGTGTGAGGACACTTAATGGGCTAACGTGAGCCTGAGATGAGATGAGCCTCATGGGCCTTTTGAGCTTAAAGGAGTGATTTGTATCACTCTTGTTACATAAAAAAAACATCAAACAAATTATGATAGGTGAAATTTACTTATATTGTTTTTCACAATTAATCTAATGTTTCATAATAAAGAAATAAATTATTTTTACAAAGAAACTTCAACATTTCATTTTTTACCAGCGAAACAAATTTTAACTTTAATTTTGAAAGAAACCTAACTGGTAAATAAGACGATCATCATCTATTGGTAAGAGTTTATTTTCCAAGGATAAAAATGTTAAAGATTTTTTTTTTGATAATTTGTTGGGTAAATGTAGGGCTATGCAAAAATCGATAAAAATCAAAAATCTAACTAAACCGCTCAATTTCAGTTTGGCTCGGTTTTCATTTTTCAAAATTTTAAAATTTTGGTTCGGTTTTCGGTTTTAGACTAAAAACCCAAACCGAACCGCAAAACCGACCGAAATTGTGGTTTTGTTCAGTTTTCGGTTTTACCCAAATACGGTTTGGTTTGGTTTCAGTTTTGAAAAAACCAAAAATTTTGGTTCGGTTCGATTTTCACCGAATACACAGCCCTAGGTAAAGGTTAAGAACCCTTAATTTTTGATGCTGAGCAATAGGACAAAGTGTTAAAGGCAATAATACAGGGGAGCAAGTTAGAAGATTGAAGACGGACAACTCTCAAGCTATCAAAACTGCATATGTATTCTCAAGCTAATGTAACTTTTTATTTTTCTAGAACTTATGTAGATCTGATTGAGAGAATTAAAACTGCATGACATGTGTTGTTTTTCTCATGCACTTGATAGGACTACCTGAGTCAACACATAGAGCCAAAAGTTGAGCAAACTGTCAGATTGCTGAAAGACAAAAACTGTTTTCTCATTTCCTGGAATTTAGTAAGAATTTTGCTACTGATTTTTTTGGGTAAATTTCACCCACGGTCCCTGAACTATCTTATCTCTTCCAGTAAAATCCCTAAACTTTAATTTGCAACTTAAAAA
>CANYLF012853867.1:0-15217 GCA_948193215.1 Bocquillonia castaneifolia
GTACCTCGACTTCAGTGTTTGAAGTTTTACCTTTGACCTTGGCTATCTGGGCTTAACTCCATAGGGAACAGAATAAAGCTTTCACTTAGGACCATTACCGCCTAAGGTCTTACCCATTCTTGTTTGGATATCAGGTCAAAAACTCATCTAGGACCATTATCACCTAAATTTCACTTTAACACATGATCTTTCTAGATTCGATACCAGGATGAAGTTTTACTTGGGACCTTTATTGCCCAAGCTCCACCCAGGACAAAGTTTCATTTAGGACCATTATCACCTATATTCAACTCAAAGGAGAAACATCTGAATTTTGCTCCAATTATTTGAAACAAGGTTTTGATCTCACTTATTTTTAAAACAAGATCTGATATGGTTTGTTTTCGGCACTTATGACCTTCAACAGGGAATGCATCCGACACGTATGGCCTCCAATAGGGAATGCGTCCGGCACTTATGGCCTTCAATAGAAAAGCATCCGGCACTTATGGCCTTCAGTGGGAAATGCATCCGACACTTATGGCCTTCAACAGGGAATACGTTTAGCCTTATTGGCGTTTGGTGAGGAATGCATCGGCACTTATGGCCTTCAGTAGAAAAGCATTCGACACTTATGGCCTTCAACAGGAAAGCATCCGACACTTATGGCATTCAATAGAAAAGCATCTGGCATTATGGGCCTTCAGTAGGGAAGCATCCGGCACTATAGGCCTTTAGTAGGGAAGCATCCGGCACTATAGGCCTTCAGCAAAAAGCATCCGGCACTATAGGCCTTTAGCAGGGAAGCATCCGACACTATAGGCCTTCAACAAGGAATGCATCTAGCACTATAGGTCTTCAGCAAAAAAAAACATCCGGCACTATAGGCCTTCAGCAAAAAAGCATCCAACACTATAGGCCTTCAGCAAGGAAAGTTATCTTAGAGTTTGGGCACTTACCTCAGCTGATTATACTTTAATTCTATTGAATCTTCTAGACTTCACTAGGGAATAGTGTTGTCTAGATTTAATCCAAATGCTTCAAGAATCTAAAGTAGGGAAAGAGGCCTATGAAAAGGATTTTTCTGTAGTTTCAGTTATTTCCTCTGTAATTCTCTGTCATTTTGACTACAGCTATATGTAATACCTGGTAATCTTCTAAAATTAGCCCCCAATTAGATTGTACTCGGACTTGCTTGCCCTCGAGTGCGGTTTTTGATGTCTTCGTCATTAATGGCATTGACTTCAGTTGTCATTCATGTGCTTTTCCTTGTGGCTTTTTACCTGGTAGATGTTTGCATGTCTTTTATGGATTCATGGAACATATTATGCTTAATCTAGTGCTTGTCGTGTGCTTACATGTAATAGATATGAAAGCTAATGCATATCGTATGTTGTATGCATGAATTCTTATGCTAAAACCATGTCCTATAAATGCATGATATGTTGTGATCTATGCTACATGAAATGCATGAAGTTGTGTATATGGAATGTCATGCATAGAATCCTCCTAGATTCATAAAAATCTGTGAAGATCATTGAAATGTGTTATGGACAGAGCGGCCGGGACCTGCCCATCGGTTGGTGTCCAATGGCAATGGTGACAGACTCACTAAATGGAGTTTATGAATTTTATGAAAACAGTTGTGGAGTCGCCATTCAAATTGCATCGGGATCACCTAGTGATTAATAAATAGATGGATCCCTCAGGAATCCCCATTCGTCATCACACCAGATGATTTTTGGGTTCGAAATGCGTCATCCTTTCTTGGGGCAATTTCCCATTTAATTAAGTAATGAGGTCATTATTTTGCTACCAAAGACAAACAATATAAAGCGATAAATCACCCGAAAAATAGGATGCAATGAATGGGCGCACCTAATATTATTTTTAGCAATATTTTGCCCCTGCATTAGGTCCATTGTAGTTAACCCTAATTGATTGAGTGCTGATTGCTGCATTGGTGGGTTACTACTTATTTTAATGGTTAGCCAAGTGGATTATTACCTTATTTATTTACATGCATAACATCCAAAGTGAGTTTCTAGCTCATTTTATGTATATTTATGAGTTAATATTTGCACAGTAATTCATTTATTATTTACCCAAAATAATGGGATGGCAGTAAAATACATACACCCTTAAAGAAAGGAAAGGTGAAATGAGTTTCTACCACTTTTATTTATTGGTTACCGGGTTTATTTATTATAAATGTCCGATTAATTATTTAGCATGTTTATTCTAAGTGATCAATTGTAAATTGAATGGGTTTTAGAAAATCTTATCGATCGACTGGCTAATCCCGATGAGGATTCTCTAGTCGACCTTGAAGCTTCAGTCCAGTCTAAGCGTCCAGACTGTTTGTGGGTCTCCTTTGCATGGCCTATGCATGGAGGTCCAGCCGGACATTTGTTGATGGTTTGGTAGGATCTTTGTCTGGGCCAGGCCCAAGTTTCAAAAATAATTGAAGCAAGTGGGACATCCGACTAAACCCTGATCATCCGACTAGATAATCAAAGGTCGGCCGGATGGGTAACTTGGGCTCATGATGAGTCGACCGGACCTATAAGCCGGTGCTGGATGATGTTTCTCTGGTTTTTGACCTATTTATTACATGCCTTTTGAAATATAATACATAAAAGATACAAAAGAGATGTCCTAAGACCTAAAGGGATTCTAAGTCTTAAGTATAATAGGTTATTATGAATCAAGTATACTTAAGGATCCAGAGACAAGTTTTAATCCATTTTTGCTTGGTTGGACTCTGAAGCTACATCCTTTTTCTATCTATTTTATCACCTTAGCCTCAGGAGCCCATGCATGTAAAGTAAAATAAAGAGAGCTTAGTTATAGATGAATATACAAAGTTACAGTAAATTAAAACATCAAGATATTAATGGAATGATACAACTAAAACCTGGTTTTTACGATGTATGGATGCTAGAATGATCCTTATGATCGTTATACTCTTTGTTAATTACCGTTTTGTTGAATCATCGGAGAATAGGAGATGACGAAGCCTTGCTCCCTCTTCTCTCCTTTTCCTCCCACTGAAGGATGTTTTCTTAGTCTGGAAGTAGTGTGTGTGTGTGTGTGCAAGTGGTAGCAAGTGCCTCCCCCTTTGTAAGGTGTTGATGCAATTATAGTACAGGGCAGTAGGAGCACGTAAGCCTACTACCGTATTGTCAAATCACTTCTTGTAGTGAATAATCATGATTACCCCTATGAGCCTAGGGTGAAGATCTGACCGAATGTTTGTTGAAGGTCCGACTGGATTTTCGGTTGGTGGTCATGGCCTTTTTTGATTTCTCTGGGCTTTTCAGTCATGAGCCTAGCTCCCCCCATTCAGGATGGTACGACTGAATCATTGATGATCCGGCCTGGTCTTTGATGTTTGTGGGGTTTCTTTGCCTTTTATTTAACTGGGAAAAACTCCCCGAAGTGAACGATTTGCCCAAAGCCCTCGATTTAGCCCTAAGGACCTAGTAACCCAAAATTCAGTGTCTTCATGTGTGTAGAAGCTAGCAAAGGACCCAATGGGATTATGTGGAGCTATGTTGACTTAACTAATGTTGAGATCAACCCCCTAAACTATAGGTCTCGTCCATGGTGGAGAACTGATAGTCGCTGCTAGTGCGGTATCGGATTAAACGGACCAAGGACCTGCCCCCGAGCATTTAGTACAGGAGTAAGACTTGCCCCCGAGTATTTGGTACTATTTTGGAAAATATAGACCTAGGACTTGCCCCCGAGCATCTGTTCAAAAGCTGATTGATAGGGCGAATGTCTCGTATAAGCAGCTTCACCCTTGTTGGCCTCATTTTCATCTCACTTTGTTTGCTTAATGTTGTCTTTTCTAGCTTGAATGCAATGGCACTAATCATAGAATAAGTAAATTTGACAAAAAAAATTCAAAATCAACCTTTATTCATTTAATAATGGTACAAAAGTGTACTTTACATCACTATACAAGACATTATTGCTACCGTAAACCAAAAATTCATTTTCAAAAAAATTCAATCAAAGGAAGTGTTAATGAGAAAGCTTTCCAAAACTAAATCAAAGTGATTTTTTTTTTGCATATTCCAAAATGAATACAACACTCTTACAGTTCTCGTAAAACTCTCTAGTGTTTAGGGGGCAGTGTTTACACTTAAGTCAAAGCATAGGGAAGTTCAACTATATGCTTGCCTTTTAATCACAAGTCCTTCACTTGAATGTATTGGAAGTACAAATCTGAGGGTCTTTCATTTGGTTATAATGGGGCTTAGGTAAGGTAGGATTTTAGAGGGAGAGAAAGGCTAAGTGCACTATAACTCCTAGACTTTCAAACTTGTGAAGGAATGCATTCCGACTTAGCATACTTGTTAAGAGTATTCCGAAAATAGGAACTACATCAAGGATGCTCATTGCTCTTCCTTTTTCTTTCATTTTCACCTTTTCAAATATTTTCAATTTTTTTCTTTTCTTTTCACTTTCTTTTCAAAAAAAAAATATTTCTAAGAATTTTTTCTTCTTTCTTTTTTTTACCAATCATTTTTCATTTTTTATCATTTTCTTTTGTCTTCATTTTCTCTTTTTCTTTCCCTTTCCTATTTTTTTTTGAGCAAGCAACTTATGCATGTTACAATTTCATTCGTAACTTTCTTAACAAAAGCTTTTCCAAGGAATGCTCAATCATGCGATCACTTCACAAGTCATTTCCTAGCAATGGAGTTGCAAGATTTAGTGCATGAAAGAGTTGAAAAGGATAGGAAAGACTTTCAAGAAAGGCTAAATCGGGCTACTTGGCAAATTTGAATGTCAAAGAAAAGGGAATTCAAGGCCCAACTTTGGCTTCCTAGAGGTAAATAGGGTGAGCTTTTAAGGCTAAGAGTTTATCCTAAAGTGCCCTCTTCACTTTCATATTTCCAATAATCGTGCGGATTGCAAATGTATACCAAGGCAAGTTCTAATGAACACTTCCTAGGCGAGACACTCTCATCAAGAAAAATGGAGCATGAAGTAATGAATGCTTATAAAGGCTCAAGCGCTCATAATTCTTGAGACTATGTTGAGAAACTGGTATTCACATCAAAATAAATGAATTTAAAATAGGGATTTCAAAGCTTGATCATTAACACTTTAAAAAATCCCTTTTTTCTCTTTTTTTTGGCAGTAGCAATATCTGGTACAACAAGTATTTCCTTTATCTTGGGTACTAATGTTAAATGAACAATTATGAAATGGATTAAAGTCAAATAAGCTCATAATATTATTAATGAATTGCAATCACGCTATTGAGAAAAACATTAACAAAACAAAAGTGAAACAAACATCCTATCATTGACCTAACAAGTTATTCTTTTATTATGCTAGAGAACAGAACAACAACAAATCCTAAGCATCTGCTTCGAGGTCTGGGATCTTCCCTTCATTGATGAGGACTTGAATTTCATGCTTGAGCCTGGTGAAATCATCCGCATGAGACATTTGAGTTGAAGTTTGGAGAGTTTGGATTTTGTTGCACTTTGATTCTAGTAGGCTTTAGCAAACCTTGCTCTTCTAACTTCTCGAAGATCTTCTGTAAGGGCTTGGTGAGATTCAAGCAGCACTTGCGTTTGTTGGTCATTATTACAACTTCATTGGTTTGAGCTTTCCCATTCTCTTCAACTTGGTATCCATCATCAATCAAGTCTTGAATCTCGTGCTTAAGTCTTATGCAATTGTCAGTATGATGACCTAAAATCTGGTGAAATTGGCAATAGACATTGGGATCATATGGTGGTGAACGAAAATTTGGTGAATTCTTGGCTGGTTCAATTTTAAGGATCCCACGCTTCGCCAACTCTTGAAAGATTTCAGAAAGGGGTTGGTTAGGCTTAGAAAACTTGCACTTGCTTCTAATCGCACTCATCACTTTGGCTGAACCCATATGAAGACATTCCTCTCGGGTTAGCAGCATATTTGGCTCCATCCCGCCTTGATGTTCTATTTCTCAAGAGATCCTTGATGGTGGTCGTTTGACATGCAGTCTCTGCCCTTGAAATCCTAGTTTACTAAACTCATTAATGTGATTGGGGAACCCTTCTAGTGGCATGGGGATGGCTTCATCTCTTCAAACTTTCTAGGCCGACTTGCATTATTGTTCATGGGTGGTTATCCCAAGAATTTCCTCAACATGGACTTCACTTCATCCCTCACTATTTCATGGATTTGCTGGGCTTCTAAGGCATACTTAGGAGGATTCATGTTGTTGTAAAACAAGGGGTTAGCATGCTATGGCATGGATGCAAGGGATGCATGTCTGCATGAATGCACAAAGCAAGGGAACACAAGTAGCAAACGTTAGCCAAGCATATGTACTACCAAATGGTAGGCCTTCCACTCTTATTTCTCCCACAAACGTATCCGTTTGGCAAGTCAACATTCCTAGGAATGGGCTTGGGCCACCGAATCAACAGGGGATGCTATTGCCGATGTAGCATGCACGTTCACGCACAAAAGAGGCTCTCAATATACAAACTAAATAATAAGTCATTACTACGACCTTATCCCATGTCTTCGCTAATTCCCTCAATGTTCCCCTTGTTCTAGGGCCATTTTAGCATCAGTCAGGTACAATTAGACTGACACACCAACATCCCTTTCTCAAAGGTAGGATGTCATTCTTCTCAACTCTAAATGACCCCATATTGTAAGGTTGCACTAGCTAAGTATAATTAGACTAATGCTTCCTCCATAAGCAAAAATTAGGCGTTGAGTTAAAACAACGACACTAGACTCGGGCATTATAACGGGTTCATGGCATCACATAATAAAGCAATCATTTGGTAAGTCCTAGAGGAAGTCGCTATGGTCAATACATGGCTTCGATTAGGTTTGACTAAAGAAGGTTCCCATAGAAGGTGAATTCCCATTAACCATCTCTCTCTTTTAAAAAAGGTTCAAGCGACGGTAGGACATTCAACTTTGAATTTCCCATTAACTATCACTCATTGACCATAACTAAGATGGTAAGAAATAGTAGGACTATTCCAACTATGAGTGGTAGTCACTAGTTTCGCCTCCTATGAAGAACTCTTGTAAATCATAGGCGACTTGGCCAATGGTACCCGCGAGGTAGGGTGTTATAATGCAAGAATGAATGAAAAGAAATTAGAGTTTAGTATAATAAAAAGAGTATTGGTTATCACTTGAATCATAAGTTTGTCTGTCAAGGTTCCCTAGTGGAGTCACCAAATTACAGATAAAGAAGGGTTGCCTTAGAGCCTAAGCCATGACTACCAACGTGGCACTGTGTGTTCAGCTACTGGGTTGAAGTGGTAGTCGCCACCCGAACTGGCATCGGGAATGTCTTACAAGGTGTACGCCTTGATTCCTCTTAAGAATATGAAAGGCACATTGACCTCAGAGATTCAAGGATCAGACTTATCAATTCCAGAGCGTGATTCTTTACCCAATACTCCTAGTATTATACCAACCTTCATTTCTTATAACAAAGCAATAAAAACACATAACAATTATAACCTACCTTTTACATATATACATGCAATGGTGAGTTTCTAATAACAAACAAGAGTTAATTTTAATGATTACCAACCATTAATTAGGTTCAATTTACATGCATAAGTCATAATAAACACATAACACATCAACACATCATCATAACCTAGGGTTTCTACCATTTTAACCTAAAATCATTACCAAAATTAGCATAAATTAACCAATTTCATGCATCATAACATCTAAACAATTACCAAAGAAGTTTCAGAAGCTTACCTCGTCATTGAATTCCACGTGAAAGCTACTGTGCAGTCATTAACAGGCCCGTATACTACTGTTTAAAGCCCAACGCCACTTTTGAAAGCAGTACATGGACCAACGCCACTCGTGGGACTCGCGTTTGGGCTGAACGCCACTTGCCTACAGGTGTTGTTAGCTAGAAACAACCAAAATGCCAAAAAACAATTAAAAAAAATGGAATTTTACCAAGCCCCAAAAACATGCATGCAGAGACAATTATGCATGAAATATTCACCAAAACATGTTATAACGCATGAATCAATGCAAAACAACCTAGATCTAATCATGACATGCATTAAAACATAAAAAGATTCAAACTTTACATTCAAAACATGCAAACATGCAAACTTGATGTAAAATAAACATGTTCATGGCATAAAATGACATTTATAATGCAGATCTAGCATGGATACATCATTTAAACACATTTAACAAGAAAAAATGCAAGCTTTACACACAAAACATTAAAATAACACAACTTTACATGTTAACATGCCAAGAAACAAACTTTATGCATGAAAACATACAAAGAAATGATTTTTATGCATTAAAACATGGAAAGGAACAATTTTTATGCATTCAAAACAAGTTCATAGCATCAAATGATTCAGATCTGAAATAAACACATCAAAACATGCAAAGAAAACAACTTTTAGCATTTATAATGCATGTACATGGTATTTAATGACATTTAAACAAAACAAGCATGCATAAACCTCATTTAAACATGTTAAACAAAAAATTACAGTAAAGAAAAGTGCATTAAAACATCATACAAATCATGAAAACATCAAAAAAATAAAGATTAAAACACTTACCTTTCAAGGAATTGGATTGGAAGTGCTTGAGTACCCTCGATCTGAATTGAGTGACTTTTTGGTTGGTTTCTAATGCTTTACAGTCGCTGGAATGTTGCTTAAATGAAATAGATGCTTCAAAACTCGCCTTTTGAATGCAAAAGATGCAAAGCTTCAAAGATTTTTTACGCCTACCATTTAAAAAGGTAATATTTTGTAGCTATAAATGAATTCAGAGAGTTAGTAAAGAAAATTGAACCCTAAAATTCATATGAGCTACTGTCCCCCCCTCCCCCCCACCACTAAAACCTAGTTTTAGACAAGTATTTATACCTAAATTAGCTTAAAACTTAAGTTAGAGTTACCACCATCACTTTCCTAATGAAATTCAATGACTAGGACTCAAAGCAAAGGATATTTTGGTCAAAAATAGTCCTCCAAGGCTTTGGGACTCGTGTACGGCTCGTACGGGCCATTCCGAGCAAAACAAGTTGAAATAGGGCCTTTTATGCTGAAAATTATGCAACTGACATTGAGGGCCCAACGCCAGTCTTCCTTGTGGCGTTGAGCCCAACGCCAGTCACATGAGTGGTGTTGGCCCCAACTCCACTTGGAAGAGTGGCGTTGGGCCCTTTTGGGCCTCCAAATGTCAAATTTTGGAAAAATGTATAAAAGAGAAACATGCAAAATGGCCTCAACTATCAACCCTCAAAATTTCAAGTCATTCTGATACTCATAGAGAAAGTTATACTGAAAACCGTTTGAAAAATACACTATTTATGCTTAAAATAGAAGTTTTGGGTAAAATCACGCTTTGAAAATTCAGAAAACAATTTGAATGTAGCTATGTAATCTCTAGAAAGCAATTTTTGACTAAATCCATACTTTTAAAGCATGAATGATCATCATTGGGCCTTCGAGCCGCTTCCTCATTCCTGGATCCAAAAATTAGGTGTTAACATAATCTCTATCTAAAGAGAACCAAGGCTGGCTGAAACTTACATACATTCAATAATATTTCTCAAGTTTCTACTTTGCAAATTCCTTTAAGTCTTTAAGGTGTTCCTTATTGATTTCTTGAAATTAACCTAAGTTTATTAGATTAGTTTCACATCTACCTTAATCAATCTATTAACTTATTAGTTCATAGGTTGTTTGAGCAATCATCAATTTTAACTAGAGGGTTTAGTGGTTAATTGCTAAGCTTGCTATTTCCATCAAATCAATTGCAAATTTCAAGTTAGATCTTGGGTTAAACGAAATCAACAATATTGGTAAGGTTGCTATCTTTTTATAGATAAAGGGTTTATCACATTTGATTAGGTTAATCAATCTAAATTGAGTTTGAATGTATCCATTCTAATCAAGTTGACCGAATTCTGCAATCATATATTGTCGGTTTGTATCAATTGGTATCAGAGCTTTGCTTGAAGGTTTGTGTTAAATTGAAGATAAGAAGTAATTTGTATGGACTAGATCCGTAAGTTGTTATTAGATTCAATTTGTTTGTTTTTTTTGATTAAGAGTCTGTCTTCTCTTCATCTTAAATTTCTGTGAGTTGTGGGATTGCAATTGTTGAATCCGCAACCTTATTTGTGTTTGTGCTTTCGATTTCTTCTTGTTCTTGTTGTGTCCGTAACCCATAATCAATTTAGGGTTTTGCGAATTAAGTTTAAAAACAATTTTGTTTAAGATAAAATCAATTCACAAGCTTTAATTAGGTTTGTGAGTTGAGTTGATTGTTTAAGTTGTTAATTCCACATTGTTCTTTGCCCAATCTGGGTTGGAACTAGTTGATTGTGTTGATTTGGTGAGGATCCAGAAATTGTTTTTGGGTTATAGTTTCAAATTCTTTCGTAAAATCTTTTCTTGGGCTACATCAAGTCTATTTTTGTTTGTTTAAGCTTGTTTTTGTTCACAAGTTTAAATTTCTATTTATTGATACTTGATTGCTTGTTTGAATCTTTGGATTAGTAAATTAATAGGATAACCTAATTTGGTTGATTGTGAATTGCTTTTCTAGTAACATTAGTTTAATTTTGAAAGGAATTGATTTGCAACATCTGATTTCTTGAGTGTAAACACATAAGGGAGTGAAACTTTCTTTATTGTGTGATAAACCATGACACCCGAAATAAACATTACTTTGGATGACTTAGCCGCTACTTTGAAAAATGTAGTAGAATATATGAAAAAGGGGTTTCAAAAACATGATGATCAATTTGTTGCATTGATGAATGAATGGTCTAAGACTAGTGATGACATGGAGGGTGAGTCTAAGGAACCAAAATTTAACCCACCTAAGGTTGATAGCAATTTGGGTAGCATTAGGATGAAAATACCATCTTTTCAAGGTAGGAGTGACCCTGAAGCTTATCTTGAGTGGGAAAAGAAGGTCAAACGAGTGTTTGAATGTCATAGCTATAGTGAGGCTAAGAAAGTTAAGCTTGTTGTAGTTGAATTTATTGATTATGCCACAATTTGGTAGGATCAATTGTTGATTAGTAGAAGGCGTGTAGAGGAGCCTGACAATGATTCATGAGCTGAAGTTAAGCGTATTATGAGAAAATGCTTTATTCTTTCACATTACCAAAGGGGATTGTACAATAAGTTACAAAACTTACTGCAAGGGTCTAGGAGTATTGAGGAGTATTATCAATCTATGGAGATAGCTATGATTAGAGCTAACATAGATGAGGAAAGGGAGTCTACTATGGCACATTTCTTGCATGGTTTGAACCATGATATTGCTAATGTGATTGAATTATTGCATTATGTAGAAATGGAAGATATGTTGCATATGGCAATTAAGGTTGAGAAGCAACTGAAGCCTAAGGGGAAAGGCACATTGTCAAACCCTAAATGGAACTCAACTTGGAGAAGTGGTAACCAACCACTAAACAAACCTCGTGAGGTTCCAAAGGAGGCCAAGCCGAGCGATAGTGGGGGTTCAACCACTAAACCCGCATTTGGAGGTGAGACCAAACCAAACAAAATCAAATGTTTCAAGTGTTTGGGGCATGGACATATCGCATATCAATGTCCAAATAGGCGTACAACGAGCTTCTATGGGGTGAAGTTGTTTGTGTTAATGATGATGAGGAAGCCGCATCTAAGGGTAATGACTACATCGATCCTGACATGCCACCATTGGAGGATTGTGATGATGTGTAAGTAGGTGAGCACATAGGTAATATGCTTGTAACTTTGCGATCTCTTAATTTACAACATGGGGATGATGATAATTTATAAAGGGAGAACATATTTCATACCACATGTAAGGTACCTAATGCTAATGCACAATGTAGTTTGATCATTGATGGGGGTAGTTGCACGAATGTAGCTAGTACCTTATTGGTTGATAAACTTAACTTGCAAACTATTAAGCATCCTAGGCCATATACATTGCAATGGTTGAATGATAATGATGGGCTTGGGGTTACTAAGCAAGTTAGGGTTGCATTTAGTATTAAAAACTACCATGATGAGATTTTGTGTGATGTTGTACCCATGTAAGCCAATCATATTTTGTTGGGTAGACCGTGGTTGTATGATAGGAGAGTTAATCATAATGGTCGAACCAATGTTTATTCTCTGGTCTTGAATGGTAAACTGATTTTACTTAATTGCCGCATATGAGAAATCAAAAGGAGAGTGTGAGAGTGCACATGAAAAAGTAAAGGTGCATAAGCGAAAGGAGAGTTTTGTGAAAAATAATGAGAGATGTGAGAAAAGAGTGGTAAAAGGAGAGCATAATGAGAGTATGTGCAAGAATAGAGTGAAAAAATGAGTGATGCGCATGAAAAAGGAGAGATAAGTGAAAGAAAAGTGAGTCTTCTAGCTAGAGAAAGAGATGTGAGGAAGGCTTTGTGTACTAGCAAGCAAGTTCTTATGCTTATGTACAAGGAGTTGTTGTTTAATACTAATGATCTTAACCATTCCCTTGTTTTTGTGAGTTTGTTGAAGGAATTTAAGGACGTGTTTCCCAAGGAGTTACCAAGTGGTTTGCCACCACTAAGGGGTATTGAGCATCAAATTGACTTTGTTCCTGGATCTGTTATTCCAAATAGACCAGCCTATAGAGTCAATCCAACCGAATCTAAGGAGCTTCAAAGGCAAGTTTAGGAGCTACTAAGTAAAGGTTTGGTAAGGGAAAGTTTGAGTCCATGTTCTATTCCTGTTATTTTAGTGCCTAAGAAGGATGGTTCTTGGCGCATGTGTGTTGATTGTCATGCCATGAACAAAATAATGGTTAAACATCATTTTCCTATTACTAGGCTAGATGATATGCTTGATGAGTTGCATGGTAGTTCAATCTTCACTAAAATTGATTTGAAAAGTGGTTAACATCAAATTCGCATAAAATTAGGTGATGAATGGAAAACCGCATTTAAGACTAAATTTGGTTTGTATGAATGGATGGTTATGCCATTTGGTTTATGAGACTAATGAACCATGTGTTGCGTGAATACATTGGCAAATTTGTTTTGGTTTATTTTGATGATATTCTGATTTATAGCAAGTGTTTAGATGAGCGTGTAGAGCATGTGTGTTTGGTATTGATTGCATTGCATGAGAATTCTTTGTATGCTAATCTTAAAAAGTGTGATTTTTGTACTGCTAATGTTTTTCTTGGATTTGTTGTGAGTGCAAAAGGGATTGAAGTGGATGATGAAAAGGTTAAGGCAATCAAAGATTGGCCTATACCTAAGAATGTTAGTGAAGTTAAGAGTGTTCATGGTCTTCCTAGTTTTTATAGGTGATTTATTAAGGACTTTAGCACTATTGCTGCACCACTTAATGAACTAGTAAAGAAAAATGTGAAATTCCATTGGGGGGATTCGCAAGATAAGGCATTTAATATGCTTAAGGAAAAACTAACTTCTAGCCCTATTCTAGCTTTTGCCTAATTTTGATAAGACTTTTGAACTTGATTGTGATGCTAGTGGAATTGGAATAGGGGCTATTTTAATGCAAGATGGAAAGCCTATTGCTTATTTTAGTGAAAAACTAAATGGAGCTAGTTTAAAGTATCCTACGTATGACAAAGAGTTATTTGCACTTGTTAAAGCTTTAGATGTTTGGCAACATTATTTGCTACCTAAGAAATTTGTTATTCATACTGATCATGAGTCCTTAAAATGTTTAAAGGGTCAAAATAAGTTGAATAAACATCATGCTAAGTGGAGTGAATTCATTGACGCATTTCCATATGTAATTAAGTATAAGCAAGGTAAAGAAAATGTTGTAGCCGATACTTTATTTAGGAGATATGCTTTGCTTGCTTCGTTGGAGTCAAAATTACTTAGTTTTGAGCAAATTAAAGATTTATATGCTAATGATCATGATTTTGGTTCTATTTATAATGCATGTGAACATGGTGCTATTGATAAGTTCTATAGACATGATGATTTTCTGAGGGAAAAACGATTATGTATTCCTATGTGCTCTATGCATGAATTGTAATTAAGGGACTCACATGAGGGTGGTTTTATGGGACACTTTGGTGTTTAAAAGACTTTAGATGTATTGCATGATCACTTCTATTGGCCTAAGATGAAACATGATGTTATTAGGTTATGTGCTAATTGTATTGTATGCAAGCAAGCTAAGTCTAAATTGCAACCTAATAGGTTGTACATGCCTTTGCTCGTGCCTAGTTCACCTTGGATTGATATATTTATGGATTTTGTGCTTGGTTTGCCTAGGTCTAGGTGTGGCAATGATAGTGTGTTTGTTGTGGTTGATAGGTTTCTAAGATTGCTCATTTCATTGCATGTAAGAAAACAAATGATGCACAACATGTGGCTGATTTGTTCTTTAGGGAAGTTGTTCGTTTGCATGGTATGCCTAGACCTATTGTTTGGAAGACTTTGTGGGGTAAGTTAGCAACTAGAATGCTGTTTTCTCTACTTGTCATCCGCAAACTGATGGGCAAACCGAAGTTATTAATAAAACTTTAGATCAATTATTGAGAACTGTTGGCCTTAGTGTCATCAATCCATCTTATTTTGAGTTTAACAACCTCCTATCTTAGTCTAACTAAGTCTTCAAGTGTGTAGGTTGCCTTTCATGAAGCATAAGTCTAGTTTTGGATCATTCCTGCAAATCACACCCGGGATAAAGAGAATCACGTTCGTGGTACTATATCGCGCCCGCGATCACACAATCGCCCCCGCGATTTGGGACATATCCCGCCCATGAAAGGCAGATCATACCCAGGACTTTTAGTGAAAACTTCTAAGGTTCTACTTGCTTAGATCACGCCCGCGACCACTTAAATTGCACCCGCGATTAAAGAAACAGAAAGTACAATTTAGAAGGTCACTAAGATCGCGCCCGTGACACGTTAAATCGCACCCGTGATTTAATCAAACAGAAAGCCATTTTTAAGGAATTCTCTAGATGATCATGTCGCGCCCGCGATGGGAGATGTCACCCCCATGACATTCAAGTAGGATCCTAAAAAACTAGCCGTTGGGAAGATCACACCGGTGACAAGAATTATCGTGCCTGTGATCTGACAGATTTCAGTGCATTTAATGCAAAAGTAACTAGACGTTAGAGACACCTTTGGGATTGTTTCTAACAGCTAGTTTTGGGTATTATGGCTATAAATACCCTTCATAAATGTTCTTCAACTAAGGACATTAATT
>CANYLF012854087.1:0-10153 GCA_948193215.1 Bocquillonia castaneifolia
AACACATTTGTTAAAATAGCTTACAATTAAAATTTTTATATTAAATATATTTAATGAATATTTTTATATTAAGTATATTTAATGGTATTCTATTAATTATTTACACAATTTTTAATAAAGTCATTTAATTAACTTCATAATAGTTTAATAAATATGAAATTATTTATTTGACACCATTTTCTATGTAATTACGTTTATATTAATTAATGATTAATTGTTTAATGTATATAGTCATATTTATCTGTTATTTATATTATATATAATATTTTTAATTAAAATATGTATATAAATTAGTTCAACCAATCATAACATAAAAAAATAAAAATAAAAATAAAATACTTAAAATATAAAAAAATTAATAAAATAAGAAAGATACATTGAGGCTTAAGAAGGCTTTACTTTCACTTTAATATATATAATAGATAGTCAGATAATAGATGGTTAGGTAGCTGATTAACATTTATGATTTAACAACACCGAGAAAGAACGTTTATGTTGTTTTTGTTTGCTTACCATTTAGACCCAAAATCGAACACTTATTCAAGAGAATGCCATCGTCACCCATTCCGTCGATAGTGATATTTTCCTGTTTGTTGACGCTTTTTGCATCTTCAATTCTCAACGTCTCAAATATAGTACACCGAATCTACTGATCCATGAACCGGTTTGATTTCTGATCCGGTTTTAAAGACATTGCTGGAGTTATCAGACTACCACCAAGAGGTACTCACTATGAAATTCAATGTGTAACTTCGACTTCATTTTCTCCGAGGAAATTGTAATTTATTCATTCAAATAAATAATTATAATTTAATTAAAAATATAAAGTATTGTACATAATTAATATAGAAAATTTATTTTATTCTCCTTCAAATGAATAAGATGATTATATCATGTCACAAATCGATTCTAATATGGTCTTTAAGACAGACAACAAAGAAAATTAATAAAAAAACTTTACACTATAATTATCTTTGTCTCTGTGATCACCCTCCACAAGGAAAAATAATAGAATTTCACAAATGGAAGTTATGGAACTAACAATATCCTTATAAAGGAAGAATAAAAAAACACATAATAAGAACAAAAAATGAATACAAAAACTAAAATCAACACATTTAATAATTTGTATCCTATTCAATAAAAGACTAAACTAAAATATAAATATAATAACCAACTAATGACTTTTGTATAGTCGATGATAGCCTAATGAAAAAACTTTTAAAGAAACAAAAGAGAAGAGAGAAAAGAGAGCGGCTAAGATTTTCTTAAACTTCAACTTCATTTTAACTTTAACTTATCAAAGTATTAATTTGTTGGTTGGATTATGAATCAAATAAAAAATGGATTAAATTATCAGACGTCTATAAATACAAAGGATGGGTCACATGTACACAGGGTGAGCAAAATCCAACCAACTTGACAAAAATGAACGGATTTAGTTGAAAAGTTTCACAATCCAAACCCGAGTTACGTGACCGACGCCAGGGAACGGGAAAACTATGTGCTACCGGAACCCATGGCTAGCCTAAACCTGATAAACACCTGATAAACATCACCACATATATAACCTACCAGAATTACATATTCTGGCTTAACACAAATAATCATAAACCTGTTCAATACAATCATAGAAATCCATAATAATATTCATGTATAGTCATAAATTAACCAACTTAACAACTGGAGCCTTTCAGGCTACAATCATCCAATTAACATCCAAAATATCCAGAGGAAATATCATCATAAATATTATAAAGATACATGACCAGCATCATCAGAAACAGAACATCCTAAAATAACAAAGCTACTACTGCAGCTTATAGAATAATACATCCGATAAATATAAAATAAGAACCTTCACAAAATGGCCGGAGAAGAAGAAGTCCGACGAAGAGACCTGACAGGTGAGGTCTGAGAAGAATCCTGAAAAAAATTAGTTTAAGGGGAGTCAGACCTCATTAAGTGAATCAATATCATATTTATGAAAAGCAACCTATATGTGATCAAGCATATAGTAATAATAATATATATACAAGCGATAGTGCAGATGAATGAATCAAACACAGTAACAAACAAGGAAGGAGGGATGAAGCAGAACACCTACCTCTAATACCCAGAATAAATTAATATCACTTGAATCCAAGATTGGTCTCTTATTCCAATATCAGTATCTGGCACCCGAGCTACTCGAGCATGCCCCAAAAAATAACAGTACAGTCGCCCGAGTATTCTCGAGCATGCCACTGTCATCAATAAATAGGATCGGTGCCCGAGTATTCTCGAGCATGCCCCGTCCTTATAATCATAATCAATATTCACATACCTGACTCCTGTGTGCACACAGCCTAGTGACACCCACCACGTAGCTCGTCCCACATCCATCCTCCATTCAGCACATCACAAATAATTCACAAAATATATACATAACACATGCATTTATTCATGTATTAAAAATATTCATATATATATATATATATAATATGTATTATAACTAATTAATGAAAGTAATGAATATGTAATGTAATATGAATGACATAACTATGAATGATATAATAATATGCAATTCTAACAGCAAATCATAAATATGAAATTGACTCATAGTTCAAGTGTGCGCCCCTATGCGCTCCAAAAGAACTCGACCCTCCTCGGCCTCTGGAACTCTTTACAAAATATTTATAAAAGAATTTAATTTAGATAAAGAACATAACCTAATTCCTAATTAAATCTAGATTACTATTTAAAGATCGAAACATATAACATCAATCTATAACTATAGCGTATTATATCATTCAATCCGTTTAACTCGATATCACGTTTTACGAGAAAATTATATCAAAAATTTGACAGAACCTCCCCTGTAAAATGGACATCAATCCACTGAAGTGGAGCCCATCCTGCATATAAACAACACTTCTATAATCACCAACAACTGCTGAATCTACCAAATTATTCGGACTTACCAACACAGTAGTTATAGCATCAACCAACATCATTATCCATATTTATACATTATTCAACTTAATTATACTTATTCAAAGTCCCAAACAGTCTGTAACAGTTCGATAATCAAATATTTCGTTATACGGCCTAACGGTCCTATTATCAATTTAATTAAGTCGGTTATTAAAATTATCCAATTCAATCTCAATTCGACATAATTATAACTTATATAACATACTTATAACATATAAAACATCCAAACAATCAAATTGGACGCATAACACGTAAAACGAGACATTCCATAAACTATCAATTAGCTTCCGGGATTTTTAATTTAAAAACCGTACATAATTATCCTATCGGTCATTTATTAAAGTTGTTCAGAATATTTTTTTAGAATTTTTAAAATTATTATTGTCAATTTCTGAGCCGAGCCCCATAGCCATCGCCCATGGCGGCACGTGTGGCTCAACCGCCGCCTTCCTGAGGATGATTTGAGGGAGCTGGACTTACCAACAACGTCACAAATTCCACTAGCAAGCCTTTACCAAGCTCCACGCGCCTCTAGCACCACTGAAACGTCCAGATCGAAGCAAAACGGTCCGTCGGCCATGAAACTCCGAATTGCTCCGTTCAAGCCCAAAACGATAGCTTCACCATCGCAGTCTACACCCTTCTACACCTAAATGAGCCGATCTATTCACCTATAACCTCCAAACGCTTGTTAAATGGCCAGATATAGCTGAACAATGAAGACCGCCGGTGACGGATTTTGCAAGCTTCATTTTTCCATTTTCCGGCAATCTCAACATCAACTTTAGATATCATTGGAAAGGGGATGATGAGAGCTGCATTTTGGTATATGGCACGACGATGGAAGTGGCCTGAAATGAGTGGTTTTCATCGGTGAAAATGGCAGGGGCTACAGTTTATATTTTTCAGAGAATTTGGTACTGTTTAGGTAATTAGTTTTTAAGATTTGCTTTCAATTAAACCCATTTGCCGAAAATGAGTATATAGACCCAAGTTTTTGATTTACAAATTGGTCCTTTTTCTCAATTAAATATTTTTCTTAACTCAGTTTTGTCCCAAATTTTTGCTATAAGCTCGGGAATGTTTTTAACATGCTCAAACAAAATTTTAGCTCAAACGGACATCCGTAGCTACAATTTTTAATTTTTAGAGATTAAAGCTTAGTAAATCCTTATTAATTAATTTCCGAATTAGAAATTAGCTAAACAAAAAATTACAGGTATTACATTCTCCCCACCTTAATATAAATTCGTCTTCGAATTTCGGAACATACCTCATTGAAGAAACAAGTGGGGAAATTGCTCCTGCATATCCTGCTCCAATTCCTAAGTACAATCTTCAATAGAATGGTTCCTCCATACTACTTTCACCATCGAGATTGACTTGGATCGTAGCTGTCTCACCTGGTGATCAATCACTGCCACTGGGTACTCATCATATGTCAAATCTTCCCCAATCTCAATATCATCTGTCTGGATCACATATGATGGGTCTGAAATGTACTCCCTCAGCATTGATACATGAAAGACAGGGTGGATTCTAGATAATTCTGGTGGCAAGGCCAATTTGAAAGCCACATCACCAACTTTAGCCTTAATTTCATAAGGTCCCACGTATCTAGGTGCCAATTTACCCTTTTTGCCAAATCTCATCACACCCTTCATAGGTGACACCTTCAAAAACACCTAGTCGCCAACATCGATGGAAACATCCTTCCTCTTAGGACTTGCATAGCTCTTCTGTCGGCTGAAAGTTGTCTTCAATCTCTGCTAAATTAATGGAACCCTTTCAGAAGTAATCTGAACCAATTCAGGTCCAGAAAGCTGCCTCTCATCATTATCCTAACACAAAGGGGATCTGTACTTCCTGCCATACAATGTTTCAAATGGTGCCATTTCAATGCTGGCATGATAGTTGTTATTGTAAGCAAACTTAATCAATGGAATGTTCAAATCCCAATAGCCACCAAAATCCATGGCACACATCCGTAGCATGTCTTCCCAAGTCTTAATTGTTCTCTCAGACTACCCATCTGTCTGAGAATGAAAAGCTATGCTAAAATCCAGTCTAGCTCCTAAAGCTGACTGTAGCTCTCTCCAGAAAATCGAGGTGAAACTCAAATCTCTATCTGATACAATGGACTCTGGAACCCCATGCAAATGTACTATTTTAGAAATGGACAATTTCACCAACTTCTGCACGGTGTAGTTCTTCTTTACAGGTATAAAGTGAGCTGACTTGGTCAATCTATCAACTATCACCCAGATTGAGTCATACCCACTCCGGGTACGGGGTAACCTGGTTACAAAGTCCATTGTAATCATGTTCCACTTCCACTCTGGGATAGGTAATGGCTGAAGTAATCCATAAGGTCTTTAGTGCTCTAACTTCACCTTCTGACAAGTCATGAACCTGGACACAAACTCTGCTATATCCTTTTTCATCCCACTCCACCAGTACATGCTTTTCAAATCATGGTACATTTTAGTTGCACCTGGATGAACATTGTAAGGTGTATGATGAGCTTTTTCCATAATCTCCTTCTGCAGGTTATCAACCTTAGGCATGCACACCCTAGTGTCCATCCTCAGAATGCCTTCACCATCCACCCTAAACTCTTTTGTTGTGCCTTGTTACACCTGGCACAGAATCTTCTGTAACTCTAGATCCTGTGATTGAGCTGCTTTCACTCGGTCCAAAAATACAGATCTTACTCTGAATTGTGCTACTAAACATCCACACTTATTCACCCACCATTACAATCCTTGATCAAACAGGTGATCAATCTTCTTGTACAGAGGTCTCCTCCCTACACTGATGTGAGCAAGACTTCCAGCTGACTTTCTACTCAATGCATCTGCCATAACATTTGCCTTCCTAGGATGATACATGATTGAACAATCATAATCTTTCAACAGCTCCAACCATCTGGTCTGCGTCATGTTCAGGTTACTGTGCTAAAATATATACTTTAGGCTTTTATGATCAATATATATCTCACAGGGTACACCATAGAGATAGTGCCTCAAAATCTTCAAGGCAAAAACTACAGCTGCCAATTCTAGATCGTGGGTAGGGTAATTCCTTTCATGGTTTTTCAACTATCTCGAAGCATAGGCCACTACATGCCCATTTTGCATCAACACACACCCTAAACCCACTCTAGAAATATCACAGTACACAGTAAATCTATCAGTCCCAGAAGGCAAGGTCAACACAGGTGTTGTAGTCAACCTCTCCTTTAGCAACTGAAAGCTGCTTTCATAAGCTTCATCCCACTCAAACCTGACACTCTTCTGAGTCAAGCGTGTTAATGGTGCTACTATCCGAGAGAAGTCTTGTACAAACCTCTGATAGTAGCCTGCCAAACCCAAAAAGCTTCTAATCTCTGTGACTGTGGTAGGTCTAGGCCAATCCAATACAGCTTCAACCTTCTTTGGATCAATCTGAATTCCTTCCTTGGACACCACGTGCCCCAACAAAGTAACACTATCCCGCCAGAATTCACATTTAGAGAATTTGGCATACAACTGCTCCCTTCTCAAAGTTTCCAACACCATCCTCAAATGTTGTTCATGCTCCTCTACACTTCTAGAATACACCAGGATATCATTAGTGAACATGATCACAGATTGATCTAGAAATGGTTTGAACACTCTATTCATCAAGTCCATAAAGGTTGTTGGAGCATTAGTTAACCCAAAGGACATAACTAGAAACTCATAGTGACCATATCTAGTCCGGAATGCAGTCTTAGGAATATCTTCTTATCTGATCCTCAACTGATGATAACTCGATCTCAAATCAATCTTGAAAAAGCATTGGGCACCTTGCAGCTGATCAAACAAGTCATCGATTTGGGAAAGCGGATATTTATTCTTGACTGTCACCTTGTTCAGTTCTTTGTAATCAATACGGAGTCGAAGTGTACCATCCTTCTTCTTAACAAATAGAATAGGTGCAGCCCAGGGAGAAATACTGGGTCTAATGAAACCCTTATTAAGTTGTTCCAATAACTGCTCATTCAACTCAGCTGGGGCCATTTTGTATGGCAGTATAGAAATGGGAGCGGTTCCAGGTACTACATTGATATAGAATTCAATCTCCCCATTAGGTGGTAACCCTGGCAACTCTTCTGGAAACACATCTGGATATTCACACACTACTGGCACATCACTCACATCATCTGCTTTCAGAGTTGTATCTTTAACAACTACCAAAAATCCCTGACATCCCCGCCTAAGCAACTTCCTAGCAATGATTGCAGGAATTAAGTTCTGAGGAATCACACATTTCTCACCTCTGAACTTAAACTCCTCATCTCCAGGCATTCTGAACGTCACTTCTTTCATTCTACAATCCAAGGTAGCATAATACTGGGATAACCAGTCCATTCCTAGGATCATATCAAAGTCCATCACATCTAACAAAATCAAGTTTGCCATCATCTCACTGCCTTTGATCATCACAGGGCATAACGGGAATACAATGTCAGTGATCAGAACATCACTCAAAAGAGTGGCCACTGACAACGGATTTAGCATCCTTGTACCTTTACAACCGGTTCCCGATGCAAAGGAAGGAGAAATAAATAATGTGTTACACCAGGATCAAACAAAACCAAGGCATCATTATAATATACCGGGATAGTACCTGCCACCACTGTGTTCAAAGTCTGAGCATCCCAGGGAGTAAGTGTGAAGACTCTGGCCTAGCCTCAACCAGGCTGTTGTGAAGTGGATGCTTGCCCCGCTCCTCTGCCATTATTTCTACCACCAAATCTCCCACCATTTCTGCCTCCATACCCTCGGCCTTGCTAGCCTGCCATCTGATATGCACCTTGAGAAGGGCCTGCCTGATAAGGACCACCCTGAAAAGCAGTCAAATACTAAGGTCGTGGCTGTAGTAGTGGCGGAGCCATGCTAGAAGCTGTAGAAGCTAGGTGGAACTGAGTCTGATTCGGAGAAGGATAGCTCGGGCAATTCCTCACATAATGCCCAACCTGACCTCATTAGAAGCATGTATTCTGAGCAAGATGACACGATCCCTGATGAAATCTCCCATAATTCTAGAAAGCACTCGAGCCAGAACTGGAACTGCTATAGCCTGCACTACCATAACCAGAGCTCTATCTGCTACTACTGTTACCCATCTTGAAATAAGAAGCACCCTTTCCTCCTCTACCATGTCTGCCTATGTGCTGAACTCGGGACCTAAAATGACTCTGTCCACTTCTAGTTACCATCTAAAAGTTCATTTGGGGCTGCTGCACAGATCTGGGAAACTATCCACTAACCCCACTACTTTGCCCACTACTCTGACCTACAGATCTAGAACTGCTGGCACCATAAGATCCTGGTACCCCATGGTGTCTCTGGAGTCTCTTCTCTATCGCCACAGCTTCCACATACACAGAATCTAAATCCTACCCCTGTGTCCTCATACTGGCGTATTCTGGCCCCAAACCAGCAACATACAAGTGTACTATCTGTGCCTTATCCTCCACCATAGGGCCTGTAAACCTCAACAGTCTCCTGAATCTAGTAGTGTATTCAGAGACTGACTCATTCCCCCTTCTGGATACGGTCATCAACTGGACCCTGTTCTGCATCTGATAGGACAAGTGCATATAATGCTGCTGGAATCTGTGCTCAAACTCCTCCCATGTAATGGTGTTAATCATCAGTCTTATAGCAGCTATAAACAAATCATGAGCTTCCCACTCCATGCATGTCTCAACCATCCGGATCCTCTGATAACCATTAGCAGCAAAAGAAACTCTGCTCCGGATCATGTTCAGGAAATCCATCGGGTCGCCCAATCCATCAAATGGTCCCTTTAAGGATCTAGCAAAAGCACTGATGGCCTCCAGATTTAAGACCTGTTTGGGCTGCTGAAAAGCCTGAGCTATGCCCCCTGGCCATAGCCTCCACAGTAGCCTGATCAATGGCTATAAATCCCTATGGCGGCGGCTGTGCATTACCACCCTGGGCTCGTCGGTGGCTATTCTGATTCCTGGGTCTGCCACTACGCCGAGGCTGCTGAGGTTCCTCCTCATCTACGGGAATTTCTCCCCGTTCAGAAGCATCATCCTCTTCCTCTTCAGCTTACTGCACACCTTGACGTCATCGTCGATTCATTCTAAAAAGCAAACATATAAACTTTAGCAATAATAAAAATCCTAACGGTACGCTGAATACTAGAAACAAGGAAGACTTATAAAAAAGATAAAGGATCCTATGCTGCAGTAGTTTCAAGAAAGACTCTGACACTCTAAGGAAGCAAAATATGTATAAAATAAAACCATAAGCTCTGATACCAACTTTGTCATGACCCAAACCCGGGTCACGTGATCGGCGTCAGGGAATGGGAAAGCTATGTGCTACCGGAACCCATGTGTAACGTCCCAAATCTAACATCATATAACACGTATTAAAATACATAATGATAGTAATTAATCATAAATTAATGTCCAATTAAAAATTCCCTTCGAAAATAAATTTTTCTCTGAAAATAGGGTTGCAACGATCGTTGTGAATAGTGCAACGATCGTTGTGAAACAGTGCAACGATCGTTGTAGATGAACAGTGATCGTTGTAAAATACACGAAAATTTTCCAAAAATCCAGTAAGGTACACGAGCTGGTGGGAAAATAGCAACGAGCTCGTTGCAAATCAGCAACGATCGTGGTGAAATTAACAACGATCGTTGTAAGCCAAAATTCACTAAAACGAAATTTTTAAACAGAAAACACAGTTTAGAAACAGTATTTCTGGCTTTCCTCTGCGAAGCCGTACTTAAACCATCTTAAAATTAATTAATAAATATGTCAAACTTTTCAAACTTAAAAATACAATAATGTTATTAAACAAGGAATATGGCAAACATCATCAACATACATTTAACCAAAATCAATCTTATTCAAACATTTACTCAAATCTTTTACATATAATTAAACACATCAAATATTTCATTACACATATTTCTCAATTAACAACTCAAAAGCCAAATGCATATATAAATAAACGCACATCTAAATGTTCGTTATCCACCGGCCAACCTGATCTTCTACAGAGATGCATGTAGACTTCTATCTTGAACCTGAAAAATATGCCAAGGGGTGAGCTGGCAACTCAGTAAATAAATAACTACTAATACTTACCCCAATATATATATA
>CANYLF012854409.1:0-13127 GCA_948193215.1 Bocquillonia castaneifolia
ATGTCAGCAATTAAAAATGTCCCATTATTGCAATGTCAGCAAAGTCAATAGGGAATTAACGATTTGAAATATGTTGTTGACAGAAGGACTTTAATGAGCTTCGTTTAAAAACGTTGAGGGCCTGATTAACAAAAAAAAAAATAGTTAATGGGTTTATATGCTCTCTCATACATAGTTGAGGGGCTTTTTTTTTTACTCTTCTGCCTTTTTTTTTTTATAAATGTAAATTTTATTAAAAAAAAAAGAGACACTTATCTATATCTATTTATAACTATCTATTTATATCTATATCTATCTATCTATATATTCTATATCTATCTATATCTATATCTATATCTATATTTATATCTATCTATCTATCTATATCTATATATATAATAAAATGAAAGCATAGACTTTGTTTGAGTTACTTTCTATTTTTATAATTTTGTGAGATTTTCTAAGTTTTTAAATATTTTATTTTTATTTATTTATCTTATGATTGGTTCAAATTAATTTTCATATATTTTACATTAGAACTATTATATATAACTAATATAAATAAATAAGACCATATTTATTGAATAGTTAATAAATATAAATTTAATTAAATGACTGCATAGAAAATTGTGCTAAATAAATAATCCTATATTTATTTAAAAATTAAATATAAATTTATTAAATGACTTTATCAAAAAATTAAAAAAATAAATAAATAATAATATATTCATGGAATACAATTAAAAACATGATTTTTTGTTACAAAACCTAAAAAATAAACAAATTTTATGTATAGTTATTTGAATATATAATATTGATTAAAAATTTTACAATAATATGATAATTATAATTACGTTATTTATATCAAAAATTATTTTTTATTGGTTCAATTCTATTTAAAAATATAAAATTTATATTTTATTTATAATTAAGTGGAGCCCGGATTAAGTAATAGTTAAAATTTTTAGACTTATAAATTAATTTTATAAATTTTTAAGTTTTAACATTAAGTAAATTTTAAAATAACCAATTCTAAATAAAAATTAAAATATTTATATTTTATTTATGATCAAGGGAAAGCTGATCAAATGAAAGTTAAAATTTTTAGATTTATAAATCAATTTTATAGGTTCTTTAATTAATATTTTTATTGTTATTATATTTTTAAAGAGAAGTAAAAAATATATAAAATATATACAATTAATTATATAATAAAATTTAATAAGAGGCGAGCGAAGCTCGGGAATCCATCTAGTTATGAGAATAACTAAAAGGCAGCTAGCAGGCTTCCCAAAACATCCAACCTAAACATCCCCATAAAAAAGTAAGAATCCTGGGAACAAAATTAGATCAACTGTGAAAGCGTTACATGATTAACAAAATTAACAAAATGCAATGAAATTCTGCTCTCGTAATACCCTTGTTTGGCAAAGAAGTTCTAATGTCTAACACATTAAACAAAGAAGTTCTAATGTCATTGCTGTGCTCGAGTTGAATGCCAAAATACCTAATTTTTCAAGTCATTCAAATTGGACACAGTGGCAACACATTAGTAAATTCAAGGTATAATACAAAATTAATTCAGTTGGAGGACTTCATAGCAAAACCATCAAATGTTGAGGAATAAAATGACTATTGGATATCAACATTAGAACAAATTCCCCTCTTAACACAAAACCCTACATGTCCTGAAGGAGAAAGAACATTTCGCTGATTTCAGTAGGCAGGAAATTCAGTATTCACTTGCAACTTGGGAGCTAACAGAGCCGAGTAAGAACTGAAACTCAAGTGAATGCTTTCTTAGATTACCTGACAGAAAATCCCTCAGTTACAATGAAGTAGGCATAAGAAATATAACAAGTAATAATCAACATGATACTCTCAATATGAATTATACAGAACATCATTTTTTATGTTCAGTTTTTCCCTCACATTCTTTCACCAAAAGTCACCACCTCATTTCTTTCATGTTACCAATAATCATTGCAAGAGCAAGTCCCATCAATGAAATGGTGAAACCTGTTGTTATCTCTCACAATTATCTCCCTTGCCTCCAACTTGGAGATCATCTTTATAGCAGTATGACAATCCAGACACACCCGTAAGTTCTTCACAACCCTGATCACCTTTCCTGCTTCACTAACAAGAAGGGCAAAGCAAATTGCCAATTTCTCACTATGAATTCCCACCATATTATCCTTCTCTTCCTCTTCAACATCTCTTAACACACAGCTCCTGTCAGCTGTGTACCCAAACTTGCTCATCTTGCTTTTTAATTCTGCCAATAGCTTATAAATATCCCGTGATCGTTCATGTGATTTGTCCCCGACCATGAACTTGTGCACTTTGCCTTTGTATTCAACCCAACTATATCCTGCAGTCTTTTTCACTTCCGCTTTCCTCATCATTTCTCTCACTGGATTGACATCATCCCACCTCCCTGCTGAAGCATATATATTAGAAAGCAAAACATAGTTTCCTGAATTTTGTGGTTCAAGCAGAAAGAGCATTTTTGCAGCAAGTTCCCCAACTTCAACTCTTTTGTGAACCCGACTAGCATTTAAAAGAGAACCATAGACTCCAGCATGCGGCTTCATTGGCATGCTATCTACTAATCTTTTGGCTTCATCTAGTTTTCCAACTCGACCTAGCATATCAACCATGCATGCATAATGATCCACAACAGGAATTTTAATTGATTTGAAGACCTTCCAGCCCTCTTCCACCAATCCTGCATGACTGCAAGCTGTCAGGACACCAATATATGTCACATGATCTGGATCAACACCTTCTTCCTTCATGCTTAATAGTAGTTTTATGGCTTCATTTCCCTGGCCATGAGCAGCAAACCCACCAATCAAGGTATTGTAGGAAACCACATCTCTTGTTTCCATTTCTTGAAAGATCCTTTGAGCTTTTTTCATGTTTCCACATTTTGAATACATGAAAATTAAAGAATTATATCCTGAAACAGTCAATTTGATATTGTATTCAGAGATAAAATTAACTACCCAAGTACCCAACTCCAAAGCCCCAAGATGACCACATGCTGAGATGATACTCACCATAGTTACCTCATCTGGCTGCATGTCTTTAGCATCAACCATTTCTTTGAATAGTTCAATTGCCATTGCTGACTGCCCATTTTGAGCATAACCAGAAATCATTGTGTTCCATGAAACAGCATCCCTTACAGGCATCTTATCAAAAAGATCTCTGGCAGACAGCAAATCACCAGCCCTTGCATATGCGAAAATCATGGCATTCCATGTAACTGAATTCCTAGAAGCACCAAGCTCATTAAAAATGTTCCTAGCCGCTTCAAGATTCCCACACTTGGCATTCATATCAAGCAAAGCTGTCTTGACAAAAAAATTCATCTTGACCCTCTTTTCATCAAGCAATTTAACAAGTGACTCTGCAAGGCAAGGATCACCATATGATGAACAAGAAGAGATCACAGTAGTCCATGTAGTTTCATTAGGCTGAGCACCAACACTCATCATATCATCAAACAACTGCAAAGCCTCTTCTACGAAACCATTTTGAGCATAGCCAGAAAGCATTGCATTCCAAGAAACACTACTTCTCACAGGCATATCATCAAAATACTTCCTTGCAATCTCCAACTCTTTTATCTTCGAAAAACCAGTGACCATCGCAGTCCAAGTTACAACATTCCTCTCAGGCATCATATTAAACAGACTACAAGCGTCACTTTCATTTCCCCACTTCCAATAGCCAGTAATAATGGAATTCCAATCCGCAATACCTCTCTGAGTCATTTCATCAAACAGTTTCCTGGCAATCTGAATTGAGCGGTGTCTTGCGTAGAAATCCAAGATAACATTACGAATATAAGGATCATTTTGATGACCCATTTTTAAAATATGGGCATGGAACACAATACTATCTTTACCAGAGGATTTAATGACAAGTGGGTACAAAGATGCGTCAAATTTTACGTTGCAAAAGCATTGGTTTATGTGTTTAAAGAGAGACAAAACATGATCTTGGAAACCCAATTGGGAGTAGTATTTGAGCAAGGAAGTGAAGACACGGAGAGTTGGATTTGGGGTAGAATTGAAAATGTGAAGTGTGTAGAGTGGTGGTGCGTAAAGGAGAGTGCATTTGGTGATGAGTAGCGACACCCAGTAGTTGTCATGATGGAGGTTGTTTTGAATGAGGTAGGCATGGATTTGTCTTAAATGATTAAAGTTGGTTATTTTAGTCACCAAATCCAAATGTGTCATGACATTCAATTGCTACCCAATGCTTTGGGAAATTTCATATATGATCCATTTTTTGAACTTTTTTTTTAAATTTAATGTGTTTGTACTATTTTAGTAATGCTCACCATTACCCACATTAATTAAATTGTTTAATTAGTATATTTTTCAAACTGTTTCAACTGATGAGTACCAAAAAAAAAATTTTAAGTAAAATTTAGAAGCTCTTTTAGTAATATATGGACTACAGTGATTTCTATTTTAATGATAACTGTAAGTGTTGGTGTCCAGCCTAATGAAACTCCATGTAAGTGTTGGTGTTCAGCCTAATGAAACTCCATGGACTAAGGTCAATTATTGCAACTTGAGGTTTAAATTGAACTTTTATCCTCATAGGACAAGTCTCACTATAAACCATGTGGAAATCAAATCAGACAAGAAACATTGAAACCAATTAGTCAGACAATTAGCCCTCACTGTACCTGCTGCAGTGCTGTGTCAAGTAGTAAAATTTCATCTTCTAAGAGCAGCAACAAATAGCAAATAATTTAAGGTTGACATTAAATAATAAGTGAAGGAAGCAAGAAAAATTGTCCAAAACATGGAGGAATTGCTAAATACCAAAGATCCTTCCTGCAACTTTTCCCAAATTTCTTTTTATTGATCTGAGAAAAAATGGCTGGAGATGAATGGAATGCCAAAGTTCAACAGCAAAAACAAAACCTTTACATAAAATATTTTCCTCATGGCTTAACCTCAAAAATAAATACAAACAAAAAAAATTGTGTGAACCGACAGACAGTAGCTTAAAATTAAAACTTCTATAATTGCTATCCCCCATTTTTATCTTTTTATCTTGTTCTCTGTTTTCTTATGCTGTCCGCACTCCCCGAACAGCGAAAAATGTCCACTGCTTTTGCGTCTAGCACGAACAGCAGTTCCTTTAACCTATACATGTGCACAGAGAAAAATCATCTTCACTAACAGATAAAACACCCTTTTACTTAACAGAAGAGAAAATGGGAAACAGCTTTACCTTTACCTTATGAGATTTGTTGGCATTCCAACAGAAAAGTCCACTGCAACCTCCACCAGCAGAACTTGATTCATATCCCCTAAACCCAATGACAAGAATGACATTAAGAGTTGTCCAATGAATACAATCATCAGGCGGAAAAATTTACTGATGCTGAAGAAGCAGCTAATAACACAGATAAAAATTACTCTATTCAGTCTCTGAAAAAAATTCACATCCACAATTCTGAGGAAAGGAATTAATACCATAAATAGGTTAGCAACTCGAGATTCTCATTCCATAATGTTCAACAAAAGCAAGGATGACAAAAATGTCTACTGATTTATTCTATGTGAAATGAACTGTCTGCTTAAAATGCGAGATTGTAAAGCCAAAAATTAATAAATAGACAAAACTTTTAAGCATAGCGTAATGTTATGCTTGCTTCTAAATCTATTGAAGTAGCCGCACTGGGAAATAAAATTCCCTTCCTTAACAACCATAAGCAATCTATGACTTGATATCTGTACCACAATTCTCACTGGTTTCCGGTAATATGTCTGTGCATGGCAGAAATGCCTCTAACTGAATTATCAAATTAGTTAATAGTAATAATTTAAGAGCTCTAATGGTGCTGTTACAACTGTAAGTTTGGCCTGCCTCCGTACTTTTTTAATTATTCTTTGTTTAATTGGACAATCAATTTAGCTTCTATGTTAAGCAGCTTCTTCAGAAACAAAGAATGCAATGCTTATAAATCTATTGTAGTAGCACTGGTAAATAAGTGCCCTTCTTTAACAACTGATTGCAGTCCATGAATTATCGTATGTAATGTAATTTTCACTGGCTTCCTGTAAGATAGCATGTCTGTGCTTGTGTGTGTAAATCAGATTCCGAAATGCACTGGACAAATCCACATGGACAAAGGAAAAGACAGTAACAATTTACCAAATGCAAGCAACCTGATTGCCTAACCATATTCAAGATATAAGTGTGGAATTTTGGATAAGATAATGTCTTGGTGAAAATAAGAATAATCACAGGAGAGGAGCAAAAGACTCACAGGCTTTCTTTGGTTAGATTTCCCATGAAGTTGGTATCATGCAACAAGCTTGGAGATATTGGATAATGATCAGCCCTTTCACCAATCTGGTCCTTTTGAAGCACCCTCCGATCTTCCAACTTCAAGACCTTGAGTTCATGATTTATTTCACCTTCCCAATGTTGAGATGACAGACCCATTGAACTTGCAGATTCCATTTGATTTTGTTGATTGATATCCTCTTGAGGAAGCACCTGATTCTTCTCAGGTTTCAGACGACTCAATGATCCTGGAGTGCCTTTCTCTGCAGCCTGTAGCCAGGCGGTTTCTAACCTCTGCTCACGGATGATGGATTCTATTCTCTGCATTGGTAGTTCCTGCCTCCTTTCTTTCACAACCTCACTTTCATCATTGGCTTCTGGCAATAACTCTGTTGATAGAGGGGTAGAATGAAAAGAACTATCTAGCAATGTTGAGGACTTCAAATAATCTCCTGATCCTCCTTTCAGCTTGGTGTCCAAATCATTTAAGCTTCCTCTCGATAATTTTCGGCCCTCCAGTTGTGTGTCAGAATAACCATTTACTGGGTTCAAGCAATTTGCTTTTCTTTCCTGCTCAATTGCCATAGCAACTTCTAGCTGCTTCTGACCTTGCAACTCACCTTGACCATCACAATTTATAGAATCCATACCGTCTGGAACAAGGATAATTCTCACCTCCACATTGCATCTCAGTACCATTTCGATTGAATTTGTGATGCTGCTCATAAATCTTTCTGCCCTGGATTTAATATCTTCATCTCCAAAAGCAACATAAACAACCACAGCACCTGCAAGCAGAGCCATATTAAACCAAAGTTATAGTGGCAGAAAGAGGAAAAAAAGAAAGAAAATGAGCAGCGGGACAGAAACACTTGCATCTACACAAGCACAGATGTCCATTGGCAGGACAGTTCAGATGTCAACCACTAAAACAATATTAGTTATTGTTACTTCACCTACTCCGAAAGCAATCAATTTGATCATAGGTCAACTTCTGGCAACATTTTTACTTTGTTTATTTGCCAGAAGCAAAGCATAGAGAAAGCCTTTGTCAAATCAATCTACAATAAACAGATATGTCTATCGAGCAGAAAATTTGAAGGGGATTCAGGAATCAGCAAGCAAGCTATAGATAAATTCTGCTTCCTTACCAAGCTTATTTGCCAGCGATGAAGCATAGAGAAAGTCTTGGTCAAAGCAATCTACAATACACAAACATGCCTATCAAGCAGAAAATTTGATGGGGATTCTAGAATCTGAACAGCAGGTAAGCTACAGGTAAATCCTGCTCCCCTACCAAGAGTAAAATTGAACACACCAAATTCACATGCACATGAACACACACACACACACATCGTATAGCACAGCGACCTAATGACAAAAGGATTATCTATCAAAAGGCACACTAGGAAGTGAAATACACTATTTGATAACAAGCCAAGTGACAAAAACTAATTAGTAATAGGAGTTGCAGCTTCTGCCTTGGGAGTTGGAAGTGGCATTATTTGGCAATTTATAGTAAAATTTGCTGTTCATTAAGGCATAGATTGATTTGTATATATAAATACAAACAGCTATATTAATTAAGACTGACATAGCAGCAGGACAACTAGATTGCGAGTACATGTGACTGAAAGCTAGATTCAAAACATACAATTACATGCATAGCTGAAGTCTTAGTTTTGCAATTTAGAAAACAACTTGAAACAATAGTCCACAGACTAATATTAATAAGCATACTCCATTTCATCACTTATCAGCAGAATGAAAAATTAACATGCCAGAAGAGGTGATGATTTGCATATCTAGAAACGATAAAGAAATAGACAATGCTATACAGTGGATATCACATAGACTACTGCATAAGTTATGGACGCACCTTCCACTTCAGATAAGGAGAATAGCTTTCCATGAGTATGTAGGAGCTGCCTGAGTGTATTTGAATGACAATTTGCAATACACTTTTCCCAGATACAATCCAACTTGTCAGCATTTCTGTATCTAAATAGCATATTTTCAATCAGTTCATCATCCCGGGAAGCTGATGAAGTACAGCTGTCCATTGAGTGACTGGGGTGGAGCTTAGAATTAAAACCAAATTCTCCTTGATGACTAGACTTTCCATTTATTGCTTTATACAAGGAAGCAGGTGAACTTGACCTACGAGACAAATACTGAGCGTCTGACTTCTGCTTGTAAACTGTAACTTCTCTTGAAGCACTTGAAGGATCATCCTCAGTCGTCCTGGAGCTTTGTCTCCGACTGCTGCTTGACTGAGTAAGATCTGGTGAAGGCACTGAACCAAGCTGCAAAAGTGTAGCTGTGAACCATGTTGAACGGTCACTAGACACTCTTAGTTGTTTCTCAGCCTCTGAGAGAAGCTTCAAAGCATTCTTTAACCTCTCCGCTTCTGCTTCAGTCACTAGAAAGCAATCCAAGCAATCCACATCAAATAGTTAATTATACCGAAAGGGTAAATCCCAATGTATTGACATTGAATATTTTAGTATGTATTTCTGATTGTGTAAATTATAAGATTAAGGTTAACTACACAATTTACAGGGAAAATGATCAAATTATGTGAGATACTCATCACATTTCCATACCACTGCAGTAAAGTTCTGTTAGAAACAATCTCAAAAGCAACAAGATATCCTTGCTAAGTCATAGATTTCACTCATAAGTGGCAAGTTCTTCTTAAGAGAAAACAAAATCTATGGGTCTAGGAGCTTGTTTCATTTTAAAGACACTGCCAGAAATTAATAAGACAACTAAATTAAGGAAAAAAAATGTGCATGCATAGTTCTAGCCAGATTGTTACAAATCTTAATATTTCTTGCCAAAACCAGATTACCATAAAAACTTTTCCAAGAGTAGGCATAAATCTTATTTGGTGAAGTATAAAATTCAAAGTCACAGAATAGCCCCTCCAATACAGTTTAAGTTTAACAGTTTGTACTCACAGCGTCGCCCGCCAAAGAACGAATTGCAATGTTTGGCATCAGCAATGTTGTAAGTTCCAGCAATAATGTCCATAATGAGGCTTGCCAGTTGAGACATCAAAACCAATGGATCAACACCAGAGTCCATCAAATCCCTTGCTCTTTTCACTGTTTCTGCGGTTTCTGAAGACATTGATAACTCCAACAGCTCCAGTAATTTCTCATCCGGGACAACACCCACCTAATAAGATGAAAAATAGCATATTTCAGTTCAGACCATTGATATATACAGTAGAAGACTGAAATTTTCATCAGACAGCTTAATCTTAACTATTATTAAAGATCAGAAACTCAGTTGAACATATTAATTTAAGGAGAAGTCAAGGATGAATTGGTCAAACAACTTACAAGCTCATTCACAAGCGATGTAGTTATCCTTTTCCCCAACAAACTCAACTGATCTAACATAGTTTCTGCATCTCGAAGCGAGCCATCTGCATTTAAAGCAATCAAATCCAGTGCATCCAATTCAACATCCAGATTTTCTTCTGTAGAAATCTTCCTCAGCCTTGCTACAATGTCCCCATCTTTAACTTTGTTAAACAGGTACTTCTGGCACCGTGATTGTACAGTTCGTGGCACATTATCAGGATCTGTTGTTATGAAAATGAACAAAACTCGCTGTGATGGTTCTTCAAGAAATTTAAGAAATGCCAGCCACATCTTAGAGGGCAACAAGTGGCATTCATCAATAAGAAAAACCTTATAACGAGAAGAGCCTGTTGGAGGCCATTGTGAAACCTTTTTCAAAAGGTGCCTAACTTTATCAATTCCCTTCTTATCGGTGCCATCAACTTCCCAAAGATCTCTGGTCTTACCTGAAATGAAATCAGCACATTCTCTACAGTGACCACAAGGTTTTGTTTCTTTCAAAGAAGTACAATTTAAAGCAGAAGCGAAAATCCTGGCTGTTGATGTTTTTCCAGTCCCACGGGGGCCTTGGAAAAGATAAACTGGAGCAATCCTCCCTCTGGAAATAGCATTAATAAGAGACTGAACCACAATGTTCTGCCCAATGACTTCACTGAAGAAAAGTGGTTTGTATTTCTGGCTCAAACTTCGAATATTTTCGGGCGTACCTTCCTCTTCACCATCTCCATTTAGAGCTACAATCTCTAACCCGTCTTGACTCCTACAAGTAGACCACCTCCTCCCATCTAATCTACTCAAGGCCTCCAAATCAAGCTCTCCAAAGTTTGTAGAGAGCTCATCATCACTATTAGCAGTACAAATAGACGACCCTCCTCTGCCATCACTATTTGTAAGCAATGGAAGAATTCCTTGGGCACTTCTGGAAGCAATTCTTCTCTTATTTGAAACTGATGATGAATGCCGGCGCCTATGATACATTGACTGACTGCCACACAAAATGCTAGTCCCTTTCCTCCGTATGGTATCTGAAAGGGAAGGAGAGCAACAACTTCCACACACTCCTCTGTGTCTTGGTGTTCGTTTAGACCAATAGCAAGGGATCCCACACCCCTGGCGACCCGGTAAATCCAAATGGTCATCCACCTCATCATCCCCATCATTTAACGAGGTTGTGGTGGCATCCCAAGACCCAACATGGCTTGGGTTACGATTAAAATACCTATTATAGGAACTAGTCGACAATGCAGGTGTACTATAAGTGTAAGAAGAGTCTTCTTTTCGACTAATTCTCAACAATTTAGAAGGAGAATGAGACCAATTCTTATGCTTAAGTTTTATTAAGAAGGGGGAAGCCCCAGAAATCTTTCTTAGATCTTCAGAATTACTATAATCTTCAGTATCATCAGATTGGTCAACAGAGTCATCCTTCCCAAGACCTAAAGCCACAGAAGGATGACTCTTGAGCAACCTTCTTAAATTCAATTCTTTTTGTTGATATCTAGACAAAATATCCAAATGGGAATTAGTTTTCTTACTTTTTTTCTTGATCCCCAAAGCTCTTTTCATAGAAGGAGACACAAGATTAGCATCTCTACACCTGAAAATCATAGAAGAAGACCTGGTGTCAGCCAAATAAGAATCACTCTTGGAATCAGCAGGAATATTCCTAGCATCACTGAGGCTATCATCAAGAAGGCTTTCTTGAATGGAAGGAGAGTCAAAGTCACCATCTTCATCCTCCTCTTCATCATCAAGATCATTTCTTGCAGCGGCAGCACTTTTTTCACTGGAAGACTTGTGAGATTTCCAATTGTACAAAAACACTCTTTTCTCTTTCCCATTGTTTCTAAAATGAGAATCCAAATGGGGATTATTATTATGATTATTATTGACAATAGTATTCCCATTTGAGATAGCAACATTGTCATTATCGAAATGGTGCTGCTTCCAAGCAGAAATAGAAGTAGAAGCAGCAGCAGCTGCAGCAACAGATCTAGAAGAACTAAGAGGTGACTTCCAAGAAGAAGTAGTTCCTGGATCACGCAAAACTCTAGCAGCTTTTCTTATCTGAGTAAGCTCTTTCTTCTTCAAATGAAGTCTACTTGGATCAGAAACTCTCATTTCTGACATCTTTTTTTCTTCTTCTTTCTTTTTCAATCAAAGCTAATAAATAGATTTTCCTTCAAAAAGAAAGAAAAA
Source organism: Bocquillonia castaneifolia (assembly GCA_948193215.1). Lineage (NCBI taxonomy): Eukaryota > Viridiplantae > Streptophyta > Magnoliopsida > Malpighiales > Euphorbiaceae > Bocquillonia > Bocquillonia castaneifolia. The sequence continues at coordinate 11,880 of CANYLF012854409.1, forward strand.
AAAATAAACTGTATGATCAAGAAAATGACATGTAGAGCAAAACCCACATTGGCATTTCATTGAAAAGTATTAAGTAGATGAAAAGCATTTAATTTATTTGTAAATATTTCAGCTGATAAACAAAGCATTAAAGAGATGGCAAGTAAAGTAAGTACTAGTAAGTAGTAAAAATGAAGGAAGAAAAAAGAAAATGGTTGTTTTCTTTTAAAGAGATCTGACAAATATTTTGACAGATTTTGGGTTATTATTAGGATTAGTTGAATTACATACAGAACACAGAGTGACTCGGTGAGTGGGGCTTCTTTGTTAGATAGAAATGTGAAATGATATATCAATTGGGATATGAATGAATGAGAGTGTTTAGGGTTTTTGTTTTTTTTCTTTTTTATTTGGCGCCCCGAATGAAATCTTGAAAGTTGAAATCTTTCATGGTTTTGGGTTGGTTTTAGATGTGAAGAGAAAGTGAAAGATATCAAAGGCTCTGTTGCAGTAGTAGCGGTACTTCCATTTCATAGTCATACAACTTTTCTTTGTTTTCTGTTTTTATTACATGGGACAAAAGCTTATGTTTGTGCGAACTATTTTCTTTTCCTATTTTTTCATTTGAAAATAAATTATTGCCGGAAAATCAACACATGATCTAAATTAAATTTTGAAAGTTTAATATGAATAGTTTTATTAATATTATAATGTCATCTCGGTAGAGATATTTTATAATCGACTTAAGGATCAACTCCTTTAAAAGCAATGAAATTTTTTCAATTTAAATTTAAATTAATCAAAATCTATTAAAATCTTATATACTAAATGATTTTAAAATTTTTTATTATTAAAATTTCTTTCATCAAAGTTACATAAAAATTAATTGTCTTTATATTATTGTGAGTTTATTATGTCATTCAATATTGTATTCCAGATTTTTATTTGATACTTAAAAATTATGGTCATTTTTATCATGCAAAATATATTATTTTAGCCATGATAATAACAATAAAGCAGAAACAGTAAGTATTGCTTTTATATCAGAAATTTAAAGCAATATGCAAAATCAAAGTACAAATTGTTTGGTATGTTAGATTGATTCAGTCAACATATACGAATCATTTGTTGCCTAAAATAAATATGATGTAATTTTCTTTCACTAAAATTTTGTTTCTAAATGTAGAAACTTCATTATTTGAAAATTGATTGTTTGAAACAGCTTGTGAGGACAGCACATGTACAAGCAACTCTAATTGTCTGTTTCTA
>CANYLF012855428.1:0-10139 GCA_948193215.1 Bocquillonia castaneifolia
TTCATTTAGGTGATTTATCTGATTATCAAGGTGGTTTGTTGTTTGTGAAATATAAGTTGTTGTTGGTAGAATATAGGTTGTGGTTGTGAATGGTGATATTTGAATTGATGGTTGGTTTCAGTGATTGGATAAGATAATATAGTCTTATTATGTTATACTGGTGTGATTTAGAATGTGGATTATTGAATTTGAAAGTACCTTGTGTGTATAGTTAGTATTAACAGTTATTTATTTATTGAGTTGCCAGCTCACCCCTTGGCATTATTTTTCAAGTGATAGATAGCTTGTTGATACTTGAAGTCCACGTGCATTGCAATAGACATTTTAGGTTGGCCAGTGGATCACGAGCATATGTTATGCATTTGGATTTCTTTGTAAAGGCATGTGTAAGGGGTTTTGAATTGATAGTTGTGTATACATGTTTGTATATTTGGAGTTATGAGATGTGTAAAGTTAATTTTGATATTAATGCATGATATATATAAGATTTGATAAAATCTTGATACAGTTTTACTGCGTTTACTGTGTGAGAAAGTTCGTTCTATGTTTATGATGTTTTGAGTATATTTGAGTCTGTTTTTACGGGGAAAAGTCGAAAACTCTGTTTTAGAATTGTGATTTTTGGAAGAAAATTTCATTTTGAGCTTTTTAGCTTAACAATGATCGTTGTTAAGTTTACAACGATCGTTGTTGTTTTACAACGGGCTCGTTGTTGATTTCCCACGAGCTCGTGTGTCTTACTGGAACTTTTGGCCATTTTCGTGTTTTCACAATGATCATTGTACATTCAACAACAATCGTTGTACCTTTGACAACGATCGTTGCTAATTGGACAACGATCGTTTTTACCCCCGTTTTAAAAAAAAATTTCTTGGAAAAGATTTCTGTTTGAATTTTTAATTTAAGATTAATTAATATTATTATGTATTTTAATCTTTATTATTTTGTATTAGTTTCGGGTTGTTACAATTTTTATGCAAAAGAGACAACCTTTATGCAAAAGGAATTATTTTTACACAATAAAACATGAAAAGAAAAGATTTTTATGCATGAAAAACATGTTAATAACATCAAACATATCATATCTAATCATACAAACATATAAACATGCAACAGAAACAATTTTTAACATTTGTTGATGCATGAACATGGCATTTAATCAAAAGAAACATGCAAGAACATTATTTAAGCATGTAAAACAGAAAATTATAATAAAGAAACAAATAAAAACAATGAATCATGGCATGTAAATTATGAAAACAATGAAAATACAAAGGAAAAGATGACTTACCTCTTAAGAAATTGGCTAGAAGTGCTTGATAACCCTCAGATCTGGTTTGAGTGACTCCTTTATTGCTTATTAGTGATTAGAGATGGCTGGAACCTCCTTTGAATTGATTAAGAGCTTCAAATATCACCTCTTTAATGCAGGATTCAAAGAGTTTTTATGCTTGTTATGTAAAAAAAGTGAAGTGTTTTTTAGCTATGAATGAATTGAGAGTGTTGATATCAGAAATCAAACCCTAAAATTCATATGCACTGTTGACTCCCCTCCAAAACCTAGTTTTAAAAGCCCATTTATACCCGGTTTAGCTTAAAACTTAAGCTAGGGTTACCAAAATCAGTTTCCAAGTGAAAATCAATGAGTTGAGCTTTAAGCAAAGGATATTTTGGTAAAAAACGAGCCTATAAAGCCTTGGGACTCGTGTACGGCTCGTACGGGCCATTCTGGGCCGAAACAGCCCGAAAATGAACTTTCTATAGCTGAAAATAAGTGACTAGTATTGGGGGCCCAATGCCAGCTTTCTTGTGGCATTGAACCCAATGCTTGTCACATGAGTGGCGTTGGGCCCAACTCCACTTAAAAGAGTAGCGTTGGGCCCTTTTGGGCCTCCAAACATTCAATTTTGTAAAAACTTAAAACTAAGAAAATGTACAGAATGGCCTCAACTACTAACCATCAAAATTTCAAGTCATTCTGACACTTGTATAAAACGTTATGATGAAAACTATTTGGAAAAAACACTATTTATGCTTAAAACTGGATTTTGGGGTAAAACATGCTATGCAAGCTTAGAAAAAAAAACCCCTCAAAGTAAGGTTATGCAAGCTCTAAAAAGCAAATGTCAACTCAATTCATGTTATTTGGAACATGAATGATCATCACTAGGCCTCCGAGCTGCCTCCGTATTCCTGCGTCAAAAATTAGGTGTTAATAGTTTACCCTCGCTTTGTCGGAGGTTTGTAGTATTATCCAATAATATGGAAAAATGATGACAAAGCCAAAAAACATAATTTTGAAAAGCATTACATACCACGACTTCGGTGCATGAAGCTTAACGTCAGACCTCGGCTGCCTCGACTTAACTCCACAGGGAAATACCTGATTAGACTCTCAGGGTTTTGGATCTTGATCTCGGACCTCAATTGCCTTCACCAACTCCATGGGGAAACATGAGATTCAGGGATACTATCCATGTGAAAAATTAGAATACTATCCAAGTGCAAGAATATTATCTTGGCGTGTAATTCGGAATACTATCCATATGCAAGAATACTATCTTGGCATCAGAGTTGGAATACTATCCAGATGAAGGAATACTATCCTGGCACAAAGGGTTGGAATGCTATCCAGATGCATGAATACTATCCTGGTGCAAAGGGTTGGAATACTATCCGGATGGGTTGGAATACTATCCGGGCACAAAGGTTGGAATACTATCCAAATACAGGAATACTATCCTGGTTGCTCCACTGAGGAATGTCTGCTTACTAAGACTTGGATTCCATAATATTCTTTTTTGGGGAAAGTGAAATGCTCTGTATTTCATAGACTGCCACTAGGGACATATCTTGTTTAATAACCATTTAGTTAGCTATCATCAGGACAACTCCATTAGGGAAATAAAATTATTTCGGCTATCAGAAATACCAGACTTGGTTGTCAACTAGATATTTATCATTAAAATAACTCCACTGAGGAATAAAAAATCATCTCATAATTATGATAACTCTACTAGGGAATTTTAATTTTGAAGAATTCTAAAGAAAACTTCCTCAAAATATTTCTGGCATTACTCCTACTGAGGAAATTTATCTTTCAGACATAAAATTACCATTTATATGCCTATACTTACTCCAAATATCTTATGGATTTGAAATAAGAAAAGAGATCTCTGAAAAAAAGAATTTTCTGTAATATCTGTCATTTCTTCTACAATTGTCTGTCATCTTCTCTCATTCTGACTATAATTGACTGTTATTCTTTCTAATCCTCTAAAAATTTGCCCCCAATTGGACTCAAATTGGCTACCTTTGGCCTTAATTTTGGTTTTGGACCTATTTGTAACAAAACTTTTGTCCTTAATTGAAAATTTTCTTCTGGGACCAAAATGGTAATTTTCCAAATTGGCTATTAAAAGTGGCAAGCTGCTCTTATTTTTGCCAAAGAATTGAATTCATTTTATCTTAACTCCATTTTCTTCTCATTTCTTCATTTCTTAACCAAATCTCTTCAAACAAAAAGCAAAATGGCTTATAATCCGGAGTTAGAACCCACATGGAACCCGATTAGCCTCTTCCTGGTTAGAGAGGAGGTGCTAAAAGCTGATTCAGGTGGAATTCAAAGAGGAGGAAGGATTTCTCCACTTTTAAATGCTCGATTTAACCTCTGTAGCTCGATTGAAGACTTGGTAAGTGTCCAAACACTTCAATTTGTTTATATATTGACTGGGTATAGTGAAATTTGTCAAAAAAATGCAAAATAAACCTGAATTGGCTGCCAACTCATCTATCCCGGGTTCAACGCGACAGTTGGGAGTGGCGTTGCCGGTAACGCCAGTCGTAGGACTAGCGTTGGTGGCAACGCCACTGCTGGGACTGGCGTTTAGCCCAGTCCTAGTCCCAGCAGCGACTTTGAAGCTCAAACATGCTTCTGATGCATGTTTTGATGATTTATTATGTAAAAATAGAATGATAAATACAACTTATGAATGATTTAGACATGATTTACACATTTTATGGGCAAATTACGATAATATGCTTATTTTAGGAATAAATTTGGAAGTATATGATTATAAATGATATGATAATGAATATGAATGAATGCTCTATTGGCTTCCAAAGTTAGACATACCAAATGCACGCAAGAAATTAGTTGACTGAGTTAGGAGATATAACTGTTATTTATCTTGCAGGGGGATGAGACTACTATCACCTATATTGTAAATTTCTCCATGGTCCGAGTAGTTTGGAGAGGATAGCCTTAGCATGTGTAGGCTTTAGTGCTTCAAGCTGGGTTTGGCCCTCTTCTTTCCATGTTTCTTGAGAATGTGGATGAGCACATGAGCTCTTGAAGTGATTGCCGTTCCATGCAGGCGTTGATGTAGCGATGTTTTGATACTACCCACACATTTCAGCTGGCATGCGGGGAGTATACTCTGTCTCCAGCCTCTTTTTCTGCCATTACTAGATTGGCTTGTACTGATGAGCGGATCTTCTAGGATGGAGGGATATACTCTGTTCATCGTGATGTTTATAACGAGTATATTTTTCGAATGTTGGGCATGGTTCTAGGGCGGAAGAGCTCTAAGAAGTTCTATGTTGATTCACTAGCTAGACACCTTTCGAGCTATAGGCCAGAGTTTGACTAGAGATTTGATCAGATGGCCCGTGTCTTCATTCTGCACCTGCTGGGTAGCACTATCTTTTGCGATACGAACTCTACCATCGGCTTGCACTTCATCCCTATTCTCAGAGATTTTGATCAGATGAGCGGGTATGACTAGGGCTCCCCAGCTTTGTCCTATCTGTACCTTTGCATGGATAGGGTTTCCCACGGTGCCATGAAGTTCTGCGGCTTCTGGCATGCCACTCATGTGAGTTACTTTAACTCTTACTTCCTTCGACTGCTTTACTTGCTACTCATGTAAGTTGCTTTAACTCTTACTTCCCTCGACTGCTTTACTTGCTTTATACTCCTCTGACTCTTCTTTGGCAAGTCTGGGCTATTGAGTTGGGCTTGATTTGCCAGTTCTTCCCACTAGAGCATCGTTATGTATTCCCTGTCCTTAGGCATTGGGGTTTATAATGAATGTGCATTCATGTTGTTGATGTCAATGATCATTGCGTGTACCTTAACTTGCTAACTGCTTCTAGGGTAAAACAAATAAAAGAAAATTTATTAGTTCAAAACAATTGATATGAGTTTGAAATACTTACCTTGACTCTTTCTATTTCAGCTTGACAGGAGATGGCTAGGCAAGATGGAAGGATTGCCACCCTACGTTATTACGTCCTTGCCCAAGGATGACTTGAGGATTCTTCTAGAGGGTCCAGGACTTAGGATGTGGTTCCTAGGCGAGAGGACTCGGTGCCAGTATCTGACTAGATTTCACAAGAGACCCCGCGATCCTCCTCTTGAGATGTTCTCAAGACATGAGCTAATGAACACTACCTTGGCTACAACTTTGGATGGCTTTGAGTGTACATCCTTTCTTTCTCGCTCCAAGGATTACGGTTCTTTCTTGCATTCGAGGTGCCTCCCGACTCTACCTTTATCACCTAGGATGCTTGCTAAGGTAAAATGCCATCTTTTTGCTTTTCTGATAACTGTACATCTTGCTATCATGACTCATAATCGCTCTTTTCCAGGTATCCATGGGCGTTGTGACCTTCTCTAGTTATGATGAGGATGAGGATGACGGATATTCTGGAGGCTTAGATGATGGTGATGATGCCCCCAGTCCTGGGGTAGTTGTTGCCCCTGGGCCAAGTTTCAGGACCCGTGCTTCTACTAGAGGAGCTATGCCCAGTTTAGAGGCTGCTAGACCTCGTTCATCCCACTACGCATCCAATAGTCGAAGAGACATAGTGCCAGGCCATATTACAAAGTATCCTAGATTATCATTTCATCATAGGACTATTGCTGGTCTAGTTGAACATACTTTCCAATCCTGCAGCTGATCCTTCCATTTCTTACATAGATGGATGTACTAATGTAAGTTATCTTGACATTCCCTCTTCATTTTATACCTATATCTGGATCCTAACTTTTATTCACCCAGGTTTCATGACTATCATCATACTTTCAGGCTAGCAAGGCCTATCTGGTAGAGACTTGGGATACATGGAGGCGAGCCCATAGCTTTTCTTGTAGGATGGTTGCTGAGTTAAAGGCTCAGCTTGCGGCATTGGATATCCCAACTGAAGGAGCTGGTGGGGTCCAGATTAGTGAACAGCATGCTGACGGTGAGACTGAGAGTCAGCCAATAGGTGGTGATGAGGAGGACTTTGAGGACTCAGAGAAGGATGAGGATGATGAGTAGACGTCCTTGTTTCTATCTCTAAACTTGTTCTACTTCCCGAACCTTGATATGCACCTGTATTTCACACATTTGTAACAAATATGCGGATTTATGCATGATTGTTAGACATCATGGATGCATGTATGCATGTTTCCTATACTAACATTAGCAAATGTATGCAAATTTTCTAGTAAATATATATATGTATGCGATCTTGTAAATTTGTTTATGCATGTATGTCTTTCTTATGATTTCTTATTATGAAATGTTGTGCATGGAATCCTCCTAGAATCTCGAAAACCTGCATCAATTTTTTAATCACCGAGAGGAGCTAAGCTAGGGTTGAACGCCACTTAGGGGAGTGAAATTTGCCACCAATGCCACTGAAGGATAGGCTTTGAGTGGTAACACCAATCTTTTAACTGGCATTTGTCCGCAACGCCACTCCTTCCTCTTTGGATTTTTCACTCTGTTTTAACTCCTTTTCGAACCAAGACTTCCCCAGACTTTGTGGGTTATGAATAGAACCTCTAGGGCAGCCTTGAATCATTAGAAACACCAAACACACTCTTTAGAAGTTCTTCTGAATTACAAAGAGGTTCCGAAAGTCTACAAACACTCTTAGAAAACATCTAGGAAGCATGGAAACAGAAACCTGGAATTCCTTAGGCCAATACCACCTTGCAAAGTTCAGAGCTTTCTTGAATTTCCCATTCGACATCAAACTCCTACATGCAGCTTTAGAATGCTGGAGTACTAAACACCATGTATGTCGCTTCAATAGAGTTGAATTATGCACCCTTTTTGAAGAGTTTGAAGGTATTCTCAACAAGTTGCACCGCTCTAGCGCTCCTATAACATTGCCCTCTACTTATAATCAAACTTTGGAATCTCTAGCTGGTTTTCTCAGGATAACCCTAGGCCAGATACTTCCATGTATTGAGGGTCAATCTCTCCTGACTCAACCCCTGTTGGAATTGGGGAGCTCTAAGCCAAAGAATAGCAGGTCTTGGTAAAGGATCACTAGCTTCTGCCTTTATGTACAACTCTTACTAGCTTCTACTAAAGGCAGATGTAACTTTCAGATTGCTCATGTTCTAGAACAGGTTGAAAGTGGTCATAACCCCTTCCCCATCATCTTGGCTGAAACCATTGTCGGCTTAGACTCCATCAAGCATACTCAACGCCTTCGAGGCAACCCATTACTTCTCCAGGTATGCATCCCTTATCTTGCTTCTACATTCTCTTCTATTGATCTTGACTGATTTATTCCGACACTTCTTTAATCCAGATTTGTTTGAAGGAAAAGCAAGGCGTACTGATGCCCTCAGTAAACCCTACAACTTACAGGCCTCGGTAGTTTCAATCTAGAGGACATGTGTTGTCCAAGGCTAAACATGCTACATTAGAAATTTCTAGTGGTTGGACCAACTTTCTCCTGTCCAGTAATGAGGATTCGATCTACTGGCATTGTCCATGGTAGAGATTGAGCTTCGTCACTACCTCTATGAAAGACGACTGTGTGCAGAATGCTAGCTTCGGCACTGTTACCTTTTATACTCCATTTATAGTCTGTAGGCAGTATGGCATGGCTCAAAGAATACTACATCCCATTCAATCCTTTACTCCTTATGCCGTTACTCCATTATTCTTGAGGGAGATCTGTTCTCACTGGGCTAGTAGATGTTTTGCAAGGAATCTGAGGTTTACTCAAGGACCAACTACTGATGATGAATACAAGGCTTGGGTTGACCCGGTAAGTGCTACTGTTGACCCGTTCATATCATTGTAAATGTGAATCTCATGGCATGACTTTATTTGCAGGCTGGGCTGTCAGATGACGAAGGCAAAGGTGCTGAACTGTATGTTACAAGCAATAGAAATAATGCAAAAAAAGTAAAAGAGGATGCAATGAAGGAAATGAATGCAAACTTTGATAGCATCAAGTGGCTAAAGAAACACAAGAAGAATTACATCTCATAACCATTTCATTTGCTCATGCAATGTTTTAGCTTTTTAGTTATGCAGACATAAAATCAAGTATTGTAAGAAAGTTTGACACTTTTCTTTTGCAAAAGGTTCATTTTATTAATATTAGCACAATAAGCGCACTTTAGCTTTTACATTTGATATTACTGTTTCCTTACTTTCTTCTCTCATTGCCTTAATTTTTGCCTAGACTGCCTCTTTGTGAGGTTTTCACCCTAGCAGGCCTTTTGCCCTAATTTTTTCATAGAATGCCTTTTTGCAAGGTTTTCACTCTAGCGGGCTCCCTTATTTGCATGAGCTGCCCAAATGGGTTTTCAACTCATTGAGATTCATTATTTTCACACATTTCTCTAAAGGTAGTATTTCTTAAGACGATCCATGTTTATGGGTTGCTCGAACTCGTTGCCTTTTGGATCTGAAATCTTCACAGCTCCCTTAGACATGATCTTCTTGACTACATACGAACCTTCCCAATTGGGCTTCAACTTTCCTTAAGGATCAAATGTAATGGGCCTGGCCTTCTTCAATACCAAATCTCCTTCTTTGATTGGCCTGACTCTGATTCCCTTATTGAAATCCCTTGCTATTCTTTGCTGAAACACTTATGTATGATAGAGAGCTTTCTCCCTTCCTTCCTCTAAAGACAACAGCTGCTTGTACCTTGCTTCAACCCATTGTGCTTCAGGAAATTGAGCTTCTAGTGCCACTCTTAATGATCGAACCTAGGACTCAATTATCATTATCGCTTCACCTCCAAACACCAACGAGTACGGCGTTTCCCCTGTTGCACTTCATATGGTTGTGTTGTAACCCATGATTGCAAAAGGTAGTTTATCTGCCTAATCCTTGTAAGTCTTCACCATTTTGGCCAAGATCTTCTTAATAGTCTTGTTAGCTACTTCAATTGCCCAGTTAGCTTGTGGCCTGTAGGGCGAGGACTTCTGATGCTCAATCCTTTCCTTTTCTAGTAGATCCACAGTTTGTCCTTGGAATTGTACACCATTGTCTAAAACAATGTGATATGGTTTTCCAAACCGGTTGATGAGCTTCTTATTGATGAATTCAGCCATACCCTTTGCTATGACCGTTGATAGTGAGATAGCTTCCACATACCTCGAAAAGTATTCAATAGCCACCACAATGTACTTATGACCATTAGAAGTTTTCGGCCTTATCTCTCCAATGATGTCTATCCCCAAAGTTGAGAATGGCCATGGAGACATTAAGTTTTGAAGCTCAGTTGGTGGTAAATGTATCTTATTTTCGTGTAACTAACACTCTCGGCACTTTCTGACCATGTTGATACAATCTCTATCCATTTTATCCCAGTAGAATCCTTACCAGATTATCTTCTTTGCTAAAGTATGCCCGCTCATGTGGGGTCCACACACTCCTACGTGAATCTCCTTCATAACTTCTTCCACTTTATATCTGTCCAAACATCGAAGTAGTATTCCAGTCAAACTGTAAAAACCAAGAGGGGGGTGAATTGGTATGGAATTAGAAATTAAAAATGATTCAAGAATGGATTAGGGAAGAAAAGAAAAACACAAAAGATTTATAGTGGTTGTCCTACATCCACTCTCCCAAATACACAATTTGGCGTTCCACTATCCACCAAGGATAACAAGGAGATTCACAAGGCTATCTCCAACCTTTACAATGATTTTTACCCAAGGCTAACTCACAAACCCTAGTGTTTCCAAGAGGCTAACACCAAACCTTTACAATGAGTTTTACCCAAGGCTCACTCATAAACCCTAATGTTTCCAAGAGGCTAACACCAAACCTTTACAATGAGTTTTATAAATGGCTAACTCACAACCATCCCTAGTGTTTCCCCAA
>CANYLF012857188.1:0-11917 GCA_948193215.1 Bocquillonia castaneifolia
CCTACAACTTTTATTCTCCCATACTAAAAACAATCATTTAGGGTAACATAAACATCAATTCAACAATAATACATTCAATTAACACTCAATTATTTCTTTTAAGAACATCAATTACTTAATTAAGCAACTCTAATCCAAAAACCCCCCAAAATTCTCATAACTCTAACTTCCCAAACCATAAACAATCCAATTAACATCAATTAATAACAATTAACTAAAGATAACTTACCAATTTATGATTTTCCTCTCAAAATCTCCTTTTCCTCCTCCATCTTCACCTTCCTCCTTTCCTTTCCTCTTCCTTCCTCCCTTTCTTCCTTTTTTTTCTTTTCTTTCTTTTCTTTCCTTTTTCTTCCTCTTGGCCGACTTTTTATTCTTTTTTTTTTAAAGGCACTTTCCCCCTTTTTCCTTCTTCTTATCCACCCAAATTAATTTCCTTTCCCTTTATTTATATTGTTTGAAAATTTCTTATTGGTCTCTCAAAAGTTAATCTTTGACTTTTAACAAAATTAAAGAAAATTACCAATTGCTCCCCAAACAATCAAACGCCACCTTATAACTACCTTCAATTATTATTTCTTTCAATTACACCCCTCCTACACATAATCATCAATGAATAAACCACAATTAACAAAATTAAACATACTAATGATGCCAATTAACCACTAATGCATGTAATTAAATTTGGGGATGTTACAGTGCGTGTATGAGTTATGGCATAACTTTGAATAAGTATAATTCAATATTGATTAGATGCTATATCTGTTGTGATTGGTAAGTCCGGGTAAACTGGTAGGCCCGACAGTTGGTTGTGATTATAAAAGTGTCTTTTTTATGTAGGATGGGCTCCACTTCGATGGAGAGATGTCCGTTTTACAGGGGAGGTTTTGCCGAATTTTTGGTAAATTTCTCGTAAAATGTGATATCAAGTTAAAATAATAATATCATAGGATGTGATATATCCTTAAGTAATAGTTATTAACTACTTGTATAGAAATCTAGAGTTAGGATTCTTAGAATCTAGTTTCATCTTCTTTTCTAATAAAATATTTATTCTCATACAGATGGGTTAGGTTGATTAGCTTAAGAAGATGCAAGTTCAGATCTGTGGATTTGACAGATTATAAAGATTCATCAAAATCTGTGAGTTAATATTATATTTATATTATACATATTAATATTGTGTGCTTTATATGGTTTCTCACATAAATTATTATTTATGGAAATATTAGTTATACTATTATTTAAACATATGTATATTGAATAAAATATGTGATATGATGATTATGATTGTTGTGGATATAATGATGCTTGTGATGTGATTATGATTGTGATTGTGAATGGTTGGAGGATAGTTGTGGGACGAGCTACCCAGTGGGTGTCACCAGGCTGTGTGCACACAGGAGTCAGGTATGTGGATATTGCTTATGGTTATAAGGATAGGGCATGCTCGAGTAGCTCGGGAGTCGATCCTATTTATTGATGACGGTGGCATGCTCGAGAATACTCGAGCGACCGTACTGTTATTTTCTAGGGCATGCTCGAGTAGCTCGAGCGCCAAATACTAATATTGGATTAAGAGAACCTATATTGGATATAAGTGATATTATTATTATATTGGGTTTAGTGGGATTATTAGGTGTTCTACTTCGGTCCTCCATCCTTGTTTGTTTGATTGATTGAGATGATATTTATATTGAGAATTACTTTCTTGCAATGCATATGTGTGTGACTATATAATATATATTTATATATATTACTTGATTGTGTGTATTTAGGTTGTATAATATAGATATAATATTAATTCACTCAGTGAGGTCTGACTCCTCTCAATCATTTTTCCCAGGTATTCTAGAGAGTCAAACAGCTTATTGATATTCGCCTTGCAATTTCTTCGTCCGCAAGGTTTATTATTTTATTTATATAATATAGTTATCATAACTTCTAGTTACTCTGCAGTTGTAGAAGTTAGAAATATATTGATTATAATAAACAGACATATAGTTGCATTATATGTTTATTTACTTATTAATTTATTATATGAACTGTTGATGGAGAATATTTCTATTTATTTATTTTAAATTGATTTGGAAATTGGATTTTAATACATATTCTATGATTTTAAGGTGAGTTTTGAGTTGGATGGTGTTTGGGTTAGACTTGCTATGGGTTTTGGAGGTTTTACACCTATCCATTCCCTAGCGCCTGTCCGACCCGGGTTTGGTCGTGACAAAAATATAATACTGAATTATATGCATGTTGAATATTAGATTTTAACTTTTCCAACCTGGTATGATGTTGTTATACGTCTTGAGTGGATTAATTAGAAGCGGAGATACGTGTGAACTCTTGGTTGATAAATGATAATGTTATTTTCTCTGCATTCCAATCAACTACATTTAGAAAAAAATGCTATGATAATATTAGTTTTTACATATTCCAATAAAATCTTCAATAATGAATTTTATTATACCTAATTATATGTAATAACATGGTTAATTAATTTTTTTTATGAAATTAGTGTATAAAAATGATTATCTTCAATAATGAATTTTATTATACCTACTTTTAACAATCCTTTACCATGGATGCGTCCATTACCCTGCAACTATATCACACACGAGCTCTCATGCATCTATATTTATATACCTTTCGTTTTCTTTCATTCACCATAAGAGTTGCGAATTCATATTATAAACAACAATAATCCATTTTACTGTGGTCTACTGTTGTGGCCAATGTTGTTAAACCAGTGCACATCATAATTGCAATTTCCCTGTGAATTCATTGCTCAGGTAGGCCACCAAGATTATTAACTCTATTCATTTACTTTAATTTTAATTGTAGAACTAAATACTATAATTATAAAGCAAATAGTTAATTTCGTACGATGTAGCATTACTAGCTAACTCTAATCATGGTTCTTTAGTGTGGAACGGGATGTATATGAACAATCATTTATTTTTAAAGATAAAAAATTATAAAAGAAATACAATAACAAAGTTCACATGAAAAATTAAAATGCTAATATAAAAATGTTTTATCTTCATTAAATTGACTTTTTTTTTGTTCACTATATATGTTTCTCTATTTTACTATTAACAATATTTTCTTATAATAGGGATATAATGTAGCTAAAGGAAGCCAAGATAATAAGTTGCAAAGTGCATGCAATACGCAAATTTCAGTTAAGATAAATTTATATCATTTAGTTACTTATTTGTATTCTGGCGATTCTCATTTGTATTCTGGCGATTAACAAACGAGCACGTATTAATTGTAGATGCACTAGAGAAGAATAAATTACCCACAAGATAATGTGCACAACAATGTTCATTTCCTAGACATTTTATATTTATTTTAAACCTTGAAAATATAATACTGAATTATATGCATGTTGACTATTAAATTTTAACTTTTCCAACTTGGTATGATGTTGTTATACTTCTTAAGTGGATTAGAAGAGGAGATACGTGTGAACTCTTAGTTGATAAATGATAATGTTATTTTCTATCCATTCCAATTAACCACATTTAGAATAAATGCTATGATAATATTATTTTTTACATATTCCAATAAATTATCTTCAATAATGAATTTTATTATACCAATTATATGTAGTAACATGGTTAATTAATTTTTTTATGAAATATTATTGTATAAAAAATGATTATGAATTAAACAATTTCTAAGCTCTAAATATTTTTTATAACAATTTCATTGAACTTAAAACATAAATATTGCTAACAATATTGCTATAGTCACCTATTAAAATAAAATAATATATTTTTAATTTAAAGTTAAAAATATGATTAATTAATATTATTATGACACATTGAGTTTAATTTAAACAATAACATTATTTGTATAAATTATTATTTTTGATTAAAATAAGAAAATATTATTTTTAAAATAATATAACACATATTAAATAAGAATAATATTTTATTGATTATTTGAAATTCCCTTTTGTTAATAGAACTTTATCTATTTTTGGTTTTTGCAGTTCTCTCTCTCCTATATACTTTTTTTTTATGGAATCTCCTATATACTTAAATGTGTCCTTTAAATTCTATATTATGGACATGTATTGTTTCAAAAAAAATGACATGTTTTATTGTCATACTAATGTTTAAAATTTTATTTCAAAAGATGTCTTAAATTTTTATTGGTTTATAATTAATATAAAAATAACTATTAATTTTTATAGTAAGAAAACTATCACAAACATTTAGTAATATGTTAATTAATGATGTTTACTTGAATTTTTTAAATAAATATTAGAAATATGATGTTAAAATTTTTTAAAACTATGTATAATAATAAGTAGTTTTTTGTATTTATTTTAATTTTAATAATGTCATAGCTAATAGTTATTATACCATAACTTCATATTTATTAAGAAATGAAAGAAATTTCTTAAAATAATTAGTATTCTATTCATAATAATTGAACATATAAAATTATACGATTAAATGCTTTTCTAATTATTACCTTTTTATAAAAATTAAAATTAACAAAAATAATTCAAAAAAATTATTAAGAAATAAAAGATATAAAAATAAATGCATAATAGTCTCACGCAACGTGAAGAGTTTTGTCTAATATATATGTAAATGATGACCTTTAAAGTTGTTCAGCTAAAAATTTGACACTTGGCTCCGTTTTTCCTCTCATAATTAATAAACAATTTAGCCAATTGTCAAATTATTCACAAGTTGCCTATAAACTTTTTTTTGTTACGAATATTTATGTTTTAAATTTATGAAATTATTATAAACAATTCTAAAATTTAGAAATTAGTTAATTTAGAAAATATTTTTATATAATAATTTTATTATAAACCAAATTTAGGATTTAGAAATTATAAAAAAAATTAGGACTAAGAATTCAGTTAATTTATAATATTTTTTATGATAAACTTTTAAAAAGTAAAATTATAGTATTAAATTTTTTAGCACATGGTAATTTACAATTATTTTTATAAAAATTAAACTTCATAGAATAACAATTCTAAAATATTGTTAAAATAGAAAATGTAAAAGTAAATGTGATAATAGTCCCGTGCATCACGCGGGTCTTCGACTAGTTTACTTAAATCAAGATAAAATTATCTCAATTCAATATTATTTATCATTTTAGATGAATTTCCTTACTTTTAAATGCTTTATTTAAAAATAAAAAAGATATCTTAATAAGTAAAAATAAAATAAAATTACTTTTTCATTGTTTTTAGTAATTGGATGTTTTTATTAAGCCACAAGCAGTGGACAACACTCAAAATGCCTTCGTCAAAAGGCTACAACATCCAGCAAAAGAAGGAACAAAATTACAGAAAGTCGGCCGAAAATGGCTTCAAAACATCTAAAAAATCAAAGCTTGAGTATGGAAAGTCAGGATGTCTAAGTTTATAAATAAAACTGAATCAAATATGCATCTGATGATAATGTTCTCCAAATGCTGAGAAATTCTGTTGGAAGACCGAAGCATTACGATTCTTCCAAATGGCCCGAATAGTATGGAACCACAGAAGTTTCCATAGGGCTGCATATTGACGATGAATGAGGAAGCCCTGCCATTGAATCAAAAAGTCATAAAACATTGTTTGGCAAAACAAAAGCAACACTGAGCTTTGAAAAGTACCAATTCCAGACTTCAGCATCCTTCATACAATGCATAAGAACATATGGTGTTGTTTCAAGTGCTTGAGAGCAGCAAGGACAAATAGGTCCACTTGGCAAGTTAATGCCCCTTGAAGAGAGGAAAAGAGTTATTGGAATGCTATTGTGCCATACTAACCAAGAGAAAAATTGTAGCTTAGAAGGCACCTGTTTTTTCCATACCACACCAAAATTTGCAAGGGGAGCCAAGGAGTGTCGTTGCAACAGCTGCAGTTTAAAAGAATGAGGAGAGAAACATCCATTTTCTTCAGCCAGCACTACTGATCTGAGAGTTGATCATTGAACGAGAATGCCTGCAACAGTGAAAGGAGTTGTTGTAGCTACTGATTCTCAAAAATTTGAAGTGACTTGTTCCATTTGAAAGACCAACCTGATGCTTTACATTGCTGAACCGTATCAAATCTAGTTTGCTCAGATGGAATAGTTGGGGGTACGCCACATTAAGAGGTCCACAATCGAGCCAAGAGTCTGTCCAAAAGAGGACCAAACCAACTGATTTCTAACACATGTTTTGATGATGCCTCTCCGAAGTGGAGAAACATTTCTAGAAATAACTGTTTCCAAGTCTCTCCATGTGTTGATTCCCAAACCTGCAGCCACTACTTTGAGCCAAAGAGATTTGACATTTCTCTTCCGAAGCTTCCATATCCATTTGACAAGGAGGCGTTGGTTCATAATATCCAGTGGCATAAGACCAAGTCCCTCACAATCAAGAGGTTTACAAATATTAACCCAAGCTGCCTTACAAATCATGTATTCTTTTTTTCCCCTCCATAGGAAGTGTGTCATCAAACTCTGAAGCTACTATCAATTCTAGAACCCAATTTGGTATATGCTTGCAAGAGAGAGTCATTACTAACATTAATACCGGCAATAGCACTCTTCAAGAAATTAATTTTCAGGCCTGATACAAGTCCAAAATAACTCAAAAGGCATTGGAGGTTATCTAACATCTCCATATCATTTTTAACAAAGATCAATGTATCATCTGCGAACTATAGTAGAGAAAGGTCTTCGGTATCAGGATAAATTTTGACACCTTACAGCTTATTTCCTCCTACCGCCTTAGCAAGAAGACATTTAAGACCCTCAACAGCCATAAAAATAAAAAGGGAGAGAGCGGATCACCTTGGCGAACACCCCGTTGCATAGGAAATGGAGGAATTGGAGATCCATTCACCATTGGGGAAATCCGAGAATAAGATAACATGTTCATAATCTAGGAAATCCATAGAGTAGGGAATCCCATCTTAATCATGACCCTCTCCAAGTATATCCAATATACACTGTCAAATGCCTTGTTAAAATCTAACTTCAAGAGTAACATTGATTCTTTTCTCCGTTGAATCAAATGCACAACTTCAGAAGCAGTGAAAGGACATTCATAAAGATTTCTCCCCTTGATAAAAGCATGTTATGTATCTAAAATAATAGATGGTAAAGCAGAGGTTAGCCTTTTAACTAAAGTTTTAAAAATGATCTTGCACATACCATTAATAAGGCTTATTGGCCGAAAGTCACTAAGCTGTTGAGCATTTTTAAATTTTGGAATAAGAACCAGAAAAGAGTGATTCAGGTCTGCTGGTATAGTCCCTATAGAGTGAAGGAGAGAAAAAAACTCAAAGACATCCTGCTTAATGATATTCCATGACCTTTTGTAAAAGAGGAAACTAAAACCATCGGGTCCTGGGAGTTTAATATCATTGCAGGAGTTAAGAGCCGCATGAATTTCTTGTATAGAGAAAGGCTAAACAAGTGTCTCTACTATCAATGGATCTAGAGTGGCAAACACCAAAGAATCTAAACTAAAAGGAAGAGAAAATGATTGCTGAAATAAATCCTTGTAATAGCAAAAAATGGAGTTCTTGATGGCCTACGGTTCAATGTATCTATTGTCACCAATCACATAGATGCATGTATATATATATATATAGATATCTATATGCATATGTGTGTGTGTGTCTGTGTATATATATATATATATGCATGTGTGTGTGTGTGTATACATACACACACAGGCATACATACATACATACATACATACATACATATATACATATATACATATATATATATATATATATATATAACCATACCATCTTATCGTCTATGACTAGATTGCCATATTAGAAACTTGTAACCGTGGAACTGTGAAAAAAATCATGATCTAAGGATGGGCTCAAGTATTACTCAATTATCAATTCTTTTTTTCGAGGAAATAAGGGTTTAAATTGAATGCCGATGCCGAGGGAAAAAAGGGGGGAATTTTTTTGGCTTTAACTGCTCTGATTTAAAGGACTTAACTGTACACAAACTATATATATATACATATATACAACTATATATGTGTATACATATATATATATATATATATATATATATATATATATATATATATGTACACACACACACGTACATATATACACAAAACTGTTATAAAATTCTCACTTGGATTTCAAAAATTTAAGAGTAATATTAAATTGAAACAATCTTGGCTGAAATTGTAGTAACCAAACCCAATCAAATTCAGCCGTACTAAAGTACTAATAACAATGTAAACTGTATCATGTTCCTCTCTACTGTTCATATATTCCTTCCTTGAGCAGGCGATGTAGTTTTCCTTCTCGGGAGAATCAGCAGCAACCAGTCTACAAGTACAATGTGGAGAGAGCGCCCGGGACCAACCCGTCGGTTGGTGACCAGTGGCAATGGCGATAGACTCAGTAGATGGATTTTTATGGAAACGTTGTGGAGTCGCCACCTGAATTACGTCAGGATCACCTAGTGATTAACAAACAGGTAGATTGCTCAAGAATCCCTATTCATCATCACTATAGTTGATTTCTGGGTTCGGAATGCGTCATCCATTCTTGGGGCAATTTCCCATTTAATTAAATAATGAGGTCATTATTTATTACCAAAGACAAACAATATAAAGCAATAAATCACCTAGGAAGTAGTATGCAATGAATGGGCACACCTAATATTGTTTCTATTCGGTTATATTTCTGTATTAGGTCCGCTGTAGTTAACCCTGATCAATTGAGTGCAGTTGGCTGTATTTGGTGGGTTTGCTACTTATTTTAATAATAATTAGCCAAGTGGATTATTTCCTTATTTATTTACATGTAGAACATCCACAGTTAGTTTCTAACATATTTTACACATATTTATGAGTTAATATTTGCACATTATTTTATTTGTTATCCCGAAATATTGGAATGGCAGTAATGTACTTACACCCTTAAGGAAAGGAAAGGTGAAATGATTTTCTACCATTTTTACTATACTGGTTACCGGGTTTATTTATTAAATGTATAATTAATTATTTAACATTTAGTTCTAAGTGGTTTACATAAAAATAAAGAGATTAGAAAATCTTACCGATCAACTGATTAGCCCCGGAGAGGACTCATCAGTCGACCCTGAAGCTTCGAAAATAGTTTGTGGTCTCAGTTTCTTTTTTTTTTTTTTTGGCATGTCCCATGCATGGAGGTCCGACTGGACCTTTGTTGATGGTTCGGTTGGATGATTAATTGGGCCAGGCCTAAATTGTAAAAATAATCGAAGTAGTTGGGACATCTGTTGTCACACCAAACATCCGACCTGATGTTCAGAGGTTCAGCAGGATGATTCCCAAAAGCTCGTTGTGGTCCGACCGGACCTGTAAGTTGGTGCTGTTGTTGTTTACTAGTCTCCCACCTATTTATTACATGCCTTTTTTGAATATAAAACATACAGGGGAAAGAATATAACCCTAAGGGAGCAAGGGTTTATGGATTTAGAGACATATTTGAATTCTTTTCCTTTATCGTTGGGCTCCAGTTTTCATTTCCTTTTATCATTAGCTCATCACCTTGGGCTTAAGGATCCATACATGTACAGAAGGAACAGAAAGAACTTAGTTATATATAAGCATGCAACGTTACAGGAACTTAAAACATTAAAATATCGATGGAAGGATACAACCAAACCCTTATTTCATGATGTATGGATGCTAGTGTGATCCTTATAGTTGCTATACTATTAAGTTTTTACCGTTTTACTGAGTTGTCGGAGAACCGTAGACGATGAATCTGCACTCCCTCTTCTCTCCTTTTCCTCCTGCTTAAGTTGTCTTTGCTTGTCGAAGTAGTCTGTGTATAAAAGTGGTAACAGGTGCCTCTCCCCTCGTAAGGTGTTGATGTAAGGGTTTTATAGAGCAGAGTAGTAGGAGCATGTAAGCCTACTACTGTATTGTCAAATCACCACTCTGTAGTGAATAATCATGATTGCCCCTACAAGCCTATGGCAAAAATGCGGCCAAATGAATGGCAAAGGTCCGGCCAGATTTTTACTTGATTGGTCTTGGGCCGTTTCTTAGGCTTTTGGGCGTAGCATGGGAAGCTCAATGGTTCGGCTGGATCATCAATCTTTAGTGTTTAGGGTGTACTCTTTGCCATTTAATTTGTATAGGATGCGACCCTGAAATAGATAATTCACCCAAGGTTCTAGACCTAGCCCTAAGGATCTAGTATCCAAATATTCAATGTCTACAATTTGCACCCGCTTTGTGAGAGCTTAGGAATGATCGAATGAATAAGCGATTGGCAAAGCAAACACATTTTAGGATACCTATAAAGAGAATTGTCCAAGTGATTTGACAATCTCTACTATGGTGTTTGGGAGGTAGCCTGTCTACCGTCAGATTTAGGACATTTGAATCGCCTAGACAGGGTTTTGGAACTCGTTTGCTCCAAGGTCATCGAGACTGGCCTGAAGAACTCTAGGACCTACTAGGTCAATCTACACTAAAAACTTAAGACACTAGCATCTTAGGAGACGTTGGGTCAGACCCGTGAAAGTCTAGGACACGCGAAGTTAACCTAGACTAAGAACCTAAGACTCTAGCATCTTAGGAGATGTCGGGTCAAACACAGAAAGTGTAGGACACTTCTTGTTCCGCTAGACAAGGAATCTAAGTCAATGGAACCCTAGATGGATTTTGGGATTTACCCAAAAAATCTAGGATACTCTCGATCAACTAGACAAGGAAATCTAGATCACTGGCAATCTAGATGGATGTCGGGGGTAGCTTGCTATCGAATTGAAGGTGGGCCATCGTCGCTTGGGATTCTATAGTCGAGGGAGGCCCACTGTCGCCTGAAATCTTAGAGCTATAGTGGATGGCTCACCATCACTTAATCTTTTGGAATCCATAGAGGTAAAGGTGAGCTGTCATCTGATATTCTAATGTTGGTGGTGGCTCGCTGTCACCTGAGGGTTTGGAGTTGATGGAGGCTTAATATCGCTTGGAGCTGCAAGGTTGGAGGCGGCTTATTGTCGCCCAAGATTCTATAGTCAATGGGATTGGCTATCACTTGATATTCTAAGGTCGAAGGCGACTGGCTATCACCTAAGATCCTAGTGCTGGAGGTGGCTTGCTACTGCCTGAAATTCTGAAGGTGGCTCGCTACCATTTGGTATTTATAGTGCTAGAGGCGGTTGCTGTCGCTTGGGATTCTAAAGTTAGAGGCGGTTTGCTGTTGCCTTGGGGGGTGATTCCCTGTCACCTAGGATTATTGGAGATGGCTCACTGCCTACTGTGCTTCTGGATAGAGGGTGACTTGCTATCACCTTGGATTCTGTAACCTAAGGCGGCTTACTATCGCCCACAAGTTGCTGGATTTGAAGGTAGTTGGCTGCCATCTGGGATTCTGTTATCAAGGGCGGCTCATTATTTTTTGAAGTTCTATGGCTTGCTGTTACCTGGAGTTCTAAAGTCAAGGGCGGCTGGCTATCACCCGAGATTCTATCATTCATATACAGGTACAACCATCAAAACACACAATTGATACCAATTGAAATTGAAGATAAGTTAGTTTGAATTACCAATTGTGATGCCTTGAAGATGGTGTATAATAATTGTTTTACTTTCCTTGTCGGGTTTAACAACTTTTCAGATGCCCTAAGCTCCCCCTTAAAATTTGTCTTGTTGCTTCTTCCTTGAAATGTGCTTTTGAGAATCCGCCATGAATATACAATTTGTTGTTTGGCCTTGTGGACTTCAAACACACCTATGAACACAAAGACAACAAAGACATGGGTACCCAAAGATACTTGGGTCCTTGGGGGTTAGTACTTGTGCCCTTAGGAACCCAAACCAACTTAGTTTTGGGTCCTTTGCTCTTTAAGGCACAATTATAGGAAATGTTACCATAATCACCATAATGGAAATGATATCTATTGAATGAAGG
>CANYLF012857645.1:0-12355 GCA_948193215.1 Bocquillonia castaneifolia
GAGTTTTAAATAAATAATAATTAGAATTCATTTTTAACCTAACCCTAGCTGACTTGTATATATACATATATGTATCATACAAGATAGTATGTGTAAGACTCTAATGTTTCTGCAAGTCGTCTTTTACTTTGAAAATAAATAGAAAACGGAGAGAAGAAAAACCATAATTCATTTTGAGAAAACGAATATGAACTAGCATTCAACCAAATCGTTCATTGTTCGTTCGTGTGTGAATACTTGTAGAGGATGGTCGTCTTTCAGAAAGGCAGCACCTTTGAAGATCCAAATAAACCAAGACGCAGAACTTGAAGGCTCGACGAATTGATCTACAAAGGTAATTTTCGTTTACCCTTCCTTCAGTTTTTATGAAATGCGTGTGATCCTTGGTGGGTTAAAGGATAAAAATTTTAATTTTCGCTGCGTTCATGTTCCAATCCGATTGGAATATTCTACCTGTAACCCAATAGAAAATCCTTGAAAAGATGAATTTTCCAGCTCATTTCACTCAGTTGATTATGACTTGTCTTTCATCTGTGACTTTCAACTTTCTTATCAATGGGCATCCATATGGGCATCTGAAGCCTTCAAGGGGTTTAAGACAAGGGGATCCACTGTCCCCTTGTATGTTTGTGATTTGTACAAAGGGATTCTCAGCTATGATAAATAAGGCCATTCAGTCAGAGGAGTTGTCAAGGTGTAGAAGCAGCCGGCAAGGTCCAATTCTTAGTCACTTATTTTTTGTTGATGATAGTGTAATTCTTTCAAAAGCAAAAATAAGTGATTGTGTAGTGTTGAAACGGATTATTGATGAATATGAAATGGCCTCTGGATAGAGAGTCAATTTTGACAAGTCGAAGATTATCTTCAGCTCTAATACCCCTCAAGCCATTCGGTCCACAATCCAAGCCTGCTTTGGAGTTAAGGTTAGTGATCATTTCTCCAGGTACCTGGGTCTCCCTACATTGGTGGGTAGATCAACTAGACAAATCTTTAATTACATTAAAGAGAGAGTCTGGAAAAAGTTAAAAGGGTGGAAAGAGAAACTATTGTCAAAAGCAGGGAAGAAGGTTCTAATAAAATCCAAAGCTTAGGCTATTCCCACTTATGTCATGAGCTGTTTTGCTATCTCTATCTCAGAGTGCAAAGAGAATCAGAGTATGATTGCCTGGTTTTGGTGGGGGTCTTCATTGGAGGACAGGAAAATCCATTGGGTAAGTTGGGATAAGATGTGCTTATCAAAAGCAGATGATGGCGCGGGTTTTTGGAGCCTTAAATGCTTTAATTTGGCTTTACTGGCAAAGCTTGGGTGGAGATTAATTACAAATCCATCATCTCTCTGCTCCAGAGTCTTAAAAGCTAAATATTTCTCTTCTTGCTCTTTTCTAGAAGCAGCATCTCATGCTAATTCTAGTTACATTTGGAGAAGTCTTTTGCAGGCGAAAGAGATTCTTGTGAAGGGTATTCATTGGAGAGTTGGGAATGGCGAAGACATAAATATTTGGACGGACAATTGGATTCTGGGAGCCTCTCAATCAAAGCCCCTAGTTCAAAATGTCCTTCCAATTGATGCAAAAGTCAGCATGCTTCTGGATCATGAATGTGCTGGGTGGAATGTTAATTTGGTAAAGGAAGCTTTTCTACCATTCGAAGATAAAGTAATTCTGAAAATTGCCATCAGACATAGGTTTCCCCCCGATGCTATTTTCTGGCCTTTCACTAAATCAGGTTTGTATGAAATGAGATCAGGATATCATTTTGCCAAGAAGTTGGGAGCTCCAACAGTGGACCAACCTTCATCATCAATGTCAGAAAATTTTGTCTGGAAGTCGGTCTGGTCATTGCGAGTTCCCCAGAAAGTTCATATATTTCTTTGGCGTCTGTTTTCTAACGCATTGCCTTATCTGGACAATATTAGCAATCGAGGTCTGCAAATTCAGAATTTATGCCCCAGATGCGGAACTGTTGAGGAAACACTTCTCCATGCTTTTAAGAATTGTGAATTCAGTCGGGCAGCATGGTTGATATCTCCACTGAGTATCCGAGTTGACAGGTTTGCAAATTCCACCATGCAGACTTGGTTTATGGCTATTAGAAACTTGCTATCATCTGACGATTTATGTCATTTTGCTATGTGCCTTTGGAGCATTTGGAACATGAGAAACAGCTTGATTCATGAAAACAAAGTGCAGGACCCGATGCAAAGTTTCAATAATCCAATCAGTATGCTTGATGATTTCCGGAAGACTCAGGTGACATCTGCTCAACCCTAAGCTTCTGTAAGACAGCAGTGGACTCCCCCACCAGTTGATTTCGTGAAGCTAAACACTGACGCAGCAATCATGAAGCATCAAAGGTTGATAGGTTTAGGATTCGTTTGCCGAGATCACGCAGGCAATGTCATGAATTCAGGAGGCTGTCAACTGCTCGATGATCTGGATGTTTTTTATGCAGAAGCAAAGGCCATTCTCATGGGTTTATCAGCTGTTAAGGACTGTGGATTTAGTTCTGTGATGGTTGAATCGGATGCTTTATCTGTTGTCCAATGGTTAAGAGGAAACTCTTTTGCTATTGATCCTAATCAGTTGATTGTGGATGATATCCTACAATGTATTCAGGGATTTTCTCATGTCTATTTCTCTTATACTCCTAGAATTTGTAATAAGGTTGCTCATTGTATGGCACATTGGGCACTAGGTTTAAAGGAAGAAACTTTCTTGATGGAGGAAGTGCCTTCGTTAGCTGTTCAGGCTCTTTTCGAAGATCGTATGTGTTTGTGATTTTGGCAGTAATACAATTTTCCTTTTCCCTTAGAAAAAAAGAGGATTATAATGGATTTTTTGGTACATGTTAAATTTTAACAAAAACTAATTAAAACCAAGCCCGTCGATAAAATTTGAACGTTTCAGACTTGGACTCAAGTCATGCCTAACATAAAAATATCATGTTCAAATTCGTCCAAATCAAGCAAACTTGGGATGAGCTAGGCGGGTCCCCAAGCTTATGAATATATGCAGGTTTAGTAGTCTGGGTGGATATCTTTATCTATAATGATAAAATCTCTAACAAAAAAATTGAGTTCTAAAAAATTTTTTATTTATCAATTTCATCAATATTTTATTGAAAAACTAAACAAAATAAAATTAGAAAAGGAAGCCAGATAAAAAAAAAACTCAATAATTAAATAAAAGAAAGCCAACCTTAATATAATTACTTTATTTTTTCTATTAATTTACAATTTTACCCGTTTAATATTTATTATGTTAATGTAGAATTTCCTCTCTTTGTTCAGTTGCTTACATCAAACATTCAATTTGTTGTTTTGACTTCCAATATCAAATTCTTTTTTTAGTTAATACTTTTGTTAACTTTTATTAGTGATTAATAAATTTACTAAATCATTATTACTACTATTAGAAATTGATATAACAAATTAACAACTTTGAATGTTTTTCCGTTGAAAGGAATATTCACTAGTAGTAAATAGAAAAAATAAATAGCTTAGTCATTGCTGAAAACACCAAAAATAATTAATCAATTTCGAATTTAATTAGCCTCTTTTTAATCCTTAGGAAATAATATTTATAGCATGACAAAGGGATATATTTTTCTAGCCCGATCTTTTGCCATTCTGGATCTTTTTCTCAACTTTTCACAAATTTTGAGTATTTTTATTTGATTTTTTATAAGTTTTTTTTACCATATGACAATGTTGTTCGTGTTATAGATTAATGCAGTGTTAAAGTTTTAATATTTTCTGTCAATAGAATCGGAAAAAGGAAAAAAAAATATTATGATACTTATGATAATAGTTTTGTTGGTTGATGAGCTGAGCACAAAATTTTTTTTTCCAACGGTTGCCATTGTTTTTTTTAGTGAAAATGGTCGCCATTATTACTGTATAAGTGAAGAAATAGAAACCTATTTTATAAATGCAGAGACATGTTTGAATTTTATTGGATGAACTATATCCAATTTCATGGAGTATGCAACCTGAAAGAGGGCTAAATTTAGGTTAAAAAAAAAAGGGATTAACTTCACCCATGCACCTGAACTTTTCAATTTGTAACACCATAATTCTTAAATTTTAATTTGTAATATAAAATCCCTAGAATTTTAATTTTTGTAACGCCGTGGCACGTATCGTTAGTATCCGATCACTATAACCTTCTAAAAAATTAGTTTTAATGAATTTTGATATGAAATTGAATCAAGAAAGATGCAATTTAATTTATAAAAAAATAAAAAAATATTTTAACCATGAAATTATTTTTTATTTTTTAATTGAATAAAATTGAGAATTTCATAAAAAATAGAAAAAATGTCCAAATGGTCTCAATATTGATGAGAGATCATGATAAATTATAATCAATTTATTTGAACGCAAGATAGAAAAATTTGGTTAACGGTGGATGAAAACTCTTGTTAGTATTAAGGAACACAAAAGTCCCTACAATTAGTATTCATCCACTACCGTTAACCAAATTTTATCATTTTATGTTCCAATAAATTGTGCATATTTTATCGTGATCTCTCAATAAAATTAGGACCATTTAGACAGTTTCTTTATTTTTTATGAATCTCTCAATTTTATTTAATTAAAAAATAGAAAAAATAATTTTATGGTCAAAATATATTTTTTTATTTTTTTTATAAATTAGATTGGATTTTTCTTAACTCACGTGTAAAATTTCATATCAAAATTCATTAAAATGAATTTTTTTTAGAAGGGAACGAAGATTGGACACTAACGATAGGACCATAATGTTACAAAAATTAAAGTTCATGGGGTTTTGTGTTACAGATTGAAAGTCAAGAACTATGATGTTACAAATTGAAAATTGTAAGGATCATTACTCCCTCTGGTCATTTATACTTGTCTCTTTTTACGAAATACTAAAGTCATTTTTACTTATCATTTTGTGTTTCCAATGTAATATTAAACAAAATTTTCCACTTTCACCTTACAATAAATATGAAAGAGAAAATCATATAACTACTATTTATATAATTAATAAGGGTATAAGTCTCTTTCATAGTATATTAATGATTTTTTTAATTCGTCTGTTTTATGTAAAGGTGACAGACAAAAATAATCAGAAGGAGTAATAATTAAGACATATTGGGGTCCACACATAGAACTGTTAACTTGTTTAGTTGGTTATTTTTTACCTTTTTATGACTTATAATAGCAGGTCAAAACCAGGTGTATTGAAAACATCAGTTTTACTGTAGAATGACCCTAAAAAGGGAGTAAAAAAGGGTAAGAGGACGAAGAATAATCGATTGAGAAAAAAAAATGAATATAAAAATAATTACTTGGTCTTGTTTTGTGTTTTTATAAAATAATACAGCAAGTTTACTCGTTCATTGATAATTTATTCACACTTCATTCACATTTCACACTTTCAGCGAATTGAAATCTGTTGAATACAATACATGTTAGGCGTCAAAGTCATATGCCTAAGTTCTTGCATGCAGCATTTAGGGTTTGAGAAGGTTAATTGGGTAATTGGGTAGTTTCTTTAGGATATTTAGCTCTTTTGTATTGGTCACTACGTATAGAATAAAATTTCTCTTACTCTTTTCAAAAAAAAAAAAAATTCCCTTACTTTCTTAGTTGTTTTTTTTTTTTTTAAGGAAAGAAAAAAGTTGTGTGTATATGTAGTTCTCATTTTGTGCCAACGAGATTTGAAGACGGCATTTAATATGTATCACTATTTCCACAGCCAGCAACGTGGATATTTTTGCACCGATAAATACACTTCAATAACGTGTAAAAGGATAATTATAACCTCATGACTTTTATTCCCTTAATATTGTGATAGTTTTTTTTGAAAAAAAAAAAGTTGCTGTCATTCCAATACGTGAACCATTGTTTACAATTCTTTCAAAAATTCTAACTAAAATTTATCATTTTAATTTTTAAAATAGAATCTACATATGCTGGTTTATATGATTTAAAATTAAATTAATACATATAAATATGAAATAAAATCTGTATTTTTAGATGTTGATTTTTGGATACAATACTCAAACTATCACGTCCGAACTCAATATATCTATATGACTATTAAAACATATAATTTGTAAGAACATTTTTAAGTTGATACATATAATAAACAAGACTAAAAATTATAGTATTTGAATTATTTTAGCCAATTTAGGCACTTTTTCTTCGATCTAACCTTTATATTCTCTTATAATATACTTAGATAGACCTTAAAAATCAATTTAGAAAAATTATAGAAGTCAAATAAAAAAAATTACTATTGGGGCAGTAAGTTTGTCTAATCAAAACTGAAATTCACATTTGAAAACTTAGGTTATTTCTCTACCTAAAGGAATTGGTTTTGAGCTGAATTTATAGGGTTTTTAGGGAACTTATTGAGGTATCTAATGATCCAAAATTTAGAGGAAAAACTGTTGATTAACTAGCTTCAAATTGCATCACAAATTGAGGTAAGACAGTCCCAAAATTTAAAACAGTACGGTAAGTGATTTAGATAGTATTTTAAACTCTAACTTTTCATGCTCATGACCTAATATTTTAGACTAATATTGTATCTTTAATCTTGAGATATTTTACCATATGAACAGTATTATTTTTTTTATAGGTAATATAAGGAACCTAAAATTCTTCCAAAATAGTAAACATTAAAATAACTCAATTCAGTATATTCCAATCCATAAGGTAAATTAAAACCAACATTAACTTATTACATATCATCATTCAATTTATACAAACATAAATATTGCAACCCAAAAACTAACATTTATTTAACATCCAAATCATAATGCATGAATTATGCTTATGATCGATCCACTGGCCAACCTTAAAACTTCTACAGCAAAATGCATGTGGACTTTTCCAAATTCTACAAGTGCTAACTACAACCTGAAAAATAATGCCAAGGGGTAAGCTGACTACTCAATAAGCATTTAATTAACTAAACCAAGAATACATTGAGCAAAAATTACCAAACATACAATCGGAATCAATTTCCACCATCAATCACATTCAAAACTCAACCAAGGAAATTCTCAACCAATTCAACATCTCAAACCATCAACAAATTTAAATTCACATGAATTTTCATAAAATTAGGATTGGATGACTCAACCTCACATTTTCTCGCATTTTCTTTCATTTCCTCACATAATTTCACATTTAGGTGGCCACCAACGAGACTATCCGCCCGGCTCAATCTCACTATCTCACATATACGGGTAGCTATCCGCCCGGCTCAACTTTCCCTATCACATGCATATCACATCTCAAGAGTCATCCTTTTCCCATTTACAATCACAATCACAATCACAACCAATCATCATCTCAACATATCACAATTCTCATTATAAACAATTCACATCTTTCTCAATTCAACCAATAACTCATTCAAAACACACTCTCACAATTCAATCAACATCTTATCCAATTCACAATTACACAATTCATCCAAGAACATATCAATTAAGCAAACTTAGCAATTTTCATTTAATATACACAAAGTTTAATCAATTAAATACTTACCAAAAATATAGGACAACAACTAGTCCTAATGATCTTTCCTTACAACTTCTTTACCTTTGGATTCACCTATTCACATAATCAATTCAAATACAATTCAATAACAAACGTATACATATTCTCATCATTAATCTGCCTACATCATAAAAATTTACTAAATAAATACCTAAACATTATTTAATATGATGAATGAGATGAATGATACATGACCACATGTATGTACATGTAGACAGCTTATATGTACTAACTTTAAAAATTCACCAGAAATTATATACACTTGAAAAAATTCTGAATTTTTATAAGGTTATACTTCCATCAAATCTAAAACTATAGCAATAAGAACCACCTCAAAATCATCTGTATAAATAAAGTTATGATTTTTCTAATACAGCTACTCTTAATCCCGTATAAACAGAGTAGTCCAAAGTTTGATCTTCAAAACCCAACCAAATGGATGAATTAAATTCTGAAATTTTACAGGGTTGTAAAGCACATCCTAAGCTTTCCATAGACTTAAAATTCGTCCAATTTAGACTTGTATAACTCAAGTTATGATCAAAATACTGAGGCTATTCTTCAGAGTATAAAACATAAATTTATACTTTGAATAAATTCATGTAATCAACCCAAAATAATATTATTTCTACAAATTGATACATGATTCATACTTAATCAAGTCTTATTAACATGATTACAACTTAAAATCATGTTTTTCCCAAATTTACAAGAACCTTAATAATTAAAAAAAATACTACAAATAAAAGAATTACCTTAATCAAGCTTCTAAACCTTCAATTAATTTTCTTCTTCAATTCAAAGTTTTAAAGGAAAATTTTTGGTAAATTTTTAATGAAGAATGATGAAGATGGCGGAATATAAAAGGAAAGGAAAGGAAAGGAAAAAGAAGATAGGAGGAAGATAAGAAAATAAGAGAAGGATGAGATAACGAGTAACGGGTGATATGGTGGATTATGTCTCCACTCATTTTTTTTATTGTTATCATCATCATCATCATCATCATATATCACTCTCCACAAGCCCTCAAAAAATTTTCTACACAAATAACTCCTCCAACTTTTCCTACAATTAGATCTTTACTCTATTCTATCTTCCATAAACTTTACTACACACAATACTCTTCTACCACATTATATTATTCAATATATCACACATAAATATGATGTAAATGATATGATTTATAATGTGGTAATGTATAATTAATTATTATTTTTTATTTTTTTATTTTTTTTACGGTCTTGACAATTCTCCCCCACTTAGAAAATTTCGTCCCCAAAATTTGAACTTACCACATTCTCAAATAAATATGGGTATCTGCTTCTTATATGTTCTTCAACCTCCCAAGTTGCTCCCTTAGATGAATGTTTACTCCACTTCACTTTCACCATAGGAATTTCTTTGCTTCTCAATTTTCTGACTTGTAGATCTAATATCTCAACCGGTTATTCCACATGGGTGAGTTTTTCTGAAACTTCAATTTTCGGTCTCTTGATAATATGACTAAGGTCAGAACGATATCATCGAAGCATAGAAACATGAAAAACATTATACACCTGAGCTAACTCTAGAGGTAATGCAAGTTTGTAAGCTAAAGGACCAACTCGTTCTAGAATCTCATATGGATCGATGTACCGAGGACTTAGTTTTCCCTGTTTGCTGAATCATATTATACCCCTCTAGGGTGAAACCCGCAAGAACACTTTATCCCCCACTTCATATTCAATGTCTCTTCTCTGCTTGTCTGTATAACTTTTCTGCCTATCTTGAGCTGTTTTGATACACTGCTTAACCACTTTAATTTTATAAGCTGTTTCTTGAACAATCTCTAGGCTTTCTAACTATCTTAACCCTTCTACATCCCAACACACAAGACTTCTACACTTCCTCCCATATAAAGCTTCATATGGAGGCATACAAATACTAGAATAAAACCCATTATTATAAGCAAATTTCATAAGTGGTACTTGTTCATCCCAATTTTCACTGTACTTTAATGCACAAGCCCGTAGCATATCCTCAAAAGTCTAAATAGTTCTTTCAGATTGCCCGTCTGTTTGTGGATGAAAATCAGTACTGAAATGCAATTTAGTTCACATTGCCTCTTACAAACTCTCCCAAAAATGAGATGTAAACCGAGGATCCATGTCTGATACAATAGAAATAGGTACACCATGCAGCCTAACAATTCCTTTCACGTACAAATTGGCTAACTTGTCAAGTGAATCAGTCTATTGAATAGGTAAAAAGTGTGCTGACTTTGTTAACCTATCCACTATTACCCAGATCACATCATTTTTTCTAAAAGTGTGAGGTAAACCAACAACAAAATCCATAGTAATTCTCTCCCATTTCCACTCAGGTATGGTTAAAGATTGTAATTTACCTATAGGTGATTGATGTTCTGCTTTCACTTGCTAACAAGTTAGGCATTTAGCCACATATTCTGCCATTTCCTTCTTCATGCCCGGCCACCAATAATGTGGTTTCAAGTTGTTGTACATTTTCGTACTTCCCGGGTGCATTGAATAAGGAGAATTGTGAGCCTTCCAGAAAATCTTATGTTTCAATTCTACCACATTGGGTACAAAAACCCTGGTCTTCATAACCCATATTTCATCATCTCGCTCTGCCAGTTCACTTGATTTGCCATCTTGCACTTTCTTCTGTAACTTCCTCAACTTTACATCATTATTCTGTGCTTGCTTGATTTCATCAAGTATCAAAGGTATAGTCTTCATTGTAGCCAACAATACCCCATTCTTCACTAAAAAATGCATATCTATAGCTCTCAGTGAAATTAAGGAATTCATCTGATAGGCAGTCATACTTGCAACCCTTTATAAAGTCTTCCTGCTAAGTGCATCTACCACAACATTTGATTTGCCTGGGTGATAGTCAATTATGCAGTCATAATCTTTTATCGATTCCATCCATCTTCTTTGTCTCAAATTCAACTCCTTTTGTGTAGGAATATACTTCAAACTTTTATGGTCAGTGAAAATCAGAAAAGTCTCTCCAAATAAGTAATGTCTCTAAGTTTTCAAGGCATGTACAATTACAGCTAACTCCAGGTCATGTGTAGGATAATTCTGTTCATGAGGCCTGAGTTGTCTGGAAGCATAAGCAATTACCCTTCCATTCTGCATTAGCACACATCCCAGTCCATTCAAAGAAGCATCAATGTAAACTTCATATTGTTCTCCTTGCACAGGTAAAGTAAGTACTGGTGCTGTAATCAATCTGTTCTTCAATTCCTCAAAACTGGCATGGTATTTATCAGTCCACTGAAAATTCACTTGCTTCTTTAACAAATTGGTTAATGGCTTTGCTATAATGGAAAAATTCTTCACAAATCTTCTATAGTACCCAGCTAATCCCAGAAAACTACGGACCTCTGAAACATTCTTCAGTGGTTCCCACTCCTGAATAGCCTTCACTTTAGAAGGATCTAGTTGAACACCTTGTGCAGATACAATATGCCCCAAAAATACAATTTCATTCGTCCAAAATGCACATTTGTTGAATTTACCATACAACTACTTTTCTCTCAGAATTTGCAATGTTGTTCTCAAGTGGTGTTCATGCTCTTCCCTACTACTGGAGTATATCAAAATATCATCAATAAACATAATCACAAATTAATCCAGATAGGTTGAAAAATATTATTCAACAGAGACATGAATATTGCAGAAGCATTGGTAAAACCAAAAGGCATCTCAACAAATTCATAATGACCATATCGAGTCTGAAAAGCTGTTTTAGATATTGAAGACTCACCAACCCTTAATTGCCAGTACCCAGATCTCAAATCAATTTTGGAAAATACAAATGCCCCTCTGAGTTAATCAAGCAGATCATCAATGCAAGGTAAAGGATATTTGTTTTTGATTGTGACTTGGTTCAACTTTCTGTAATTAATGCAGAGTCGCATACTTTCATCCTTTTTCTTTACAAACAATAATGGAGCTCCCCACGATGATACACTAGGCCGGATATAACCTTTCTCTAACAATTCCTCAAGTTGCTTCTTCAATTTTTGTAACTCTACTGGCG
Source organism: Bocquillonia castaneifolia (assembly GCA_948193215.1). Taxonomy (NCBI): domain Eukaryota; kingdom Viridiplantae; phylum Streptophyta; class Magnoliopsida; order Malpighiales; family Euphorbiaceae; genus Bocquillonia; species Bocquillonia castaneifolia. Next base: position 11,600 of record CANYLF012857645.1, read on the forward strand.
TTATTCTGTAAGGTGCTATGGAAATGGGTGCAACTCCCGGAATATTTTCAATCTCAAAATTGACTTCCTTTTAAGGCGATAAACTAGGTAAATCTTCTGGAAACACATCAAAAAAGTCATTCACTATCGAAACTTCAGATACCCCCCGGACTCACCATTGTGGTGTCAATCACATTGGCTAAATAAGCTTCATACCCACTTCTAATTAATTGAAAAACTGTTGCTGCAGATATTAAACAATTTCGCACCGTTTTCCTTTCACCTATCATCACCGTTTTCATCTGCCCTTAAATCTCTATACTAACTTCTTTAGTCTGACAATCAATAATAGCATGATTTTGAGACAACCAATCCAAACCCAATAGCACATCAAAGTCCCTCAAATTAATTACCACTAAGTTAACATTGAATGAAATACCTCCCATAATCACAACACAATATTTCACTACAGTGTTCATAACTACAATACTACCAGCAGACATAGAAACATAAATACCATGACCCAATGATGAAATATGACTATTCAAATGCAATGCAAACTCAAATGTAATAAATGAACATATAGATCCTGGATCTATTAAGTGTTGACCCCAAGGATCCATTAGTGATTTTGATGATGCAAAAAATTGTCTTAGTGCTAATATGTTTGCTAAGTGCTTTATAGGTGATGGATGCATATCAAATGCATAAGAACAGTTGATGAAGATGATCAAGGGATATTGATGAAGTTTTAGAGTGCATTATGAGTGATAATGA
>CANYLF012858195.1:0-13724 GCA_948193215.1 Bocquillonia castaneifolia
ATGAACAACGATCGTTGTGCCCTTAGTTTTAAAAAAAAAATTTATTTTTAAAAGCGGTTTAATGGAGTTTTAAAAATTTTAATAATTATTACTATTTTCTATTTTATTCTTAATTATATGGTGGAAATTGGGGTTGTCACAGTAGGTAAAAGTAGTCTCATCTCCCTACAAGGCAAATAACAGGTATATCTCATAACTCAATCATCTAATTTCTTGCATGCATTCTTTATTTCTAACTTTGGAAGCTAACAGAGCATTTATTCATGCATTAATTATTTTAAATCATTCATAATTGTGCATATCATTCATAATTGTGCAATATCATCATAAATCATTCTAAATCATTCATAAAATGAGCATAACATCATAATTTGGTCCTAAAAAGTGTAAATCATGTTTAAATCAATCATAAGTTGTATATATCAGTCTATTTTTACATTGAAATCATTAAAACATGCATCAGAATGCTGTTCGGAGTTCAAAATTGCTGCCGGGACTAGGACTGGGCTCAACGCCAGTCCCAACAGTGGTGTTGAGCCCGGGACAGTTGAGTTGGTAGCCAATTTGTGTTTATTTTATAGATTTTTTATAAATTTCACAATGCCCAATAGAAATATAATAAAATTGAAGTGTTTAGACACTTACCCAGTCTCCAATCTAGCTATAGAGATGAAATCGAGAATTTGAAAGCGGAGAAACTCTTCCTCCTCTCCGACTTCCCTCATAATCGCCTTTTTACACTTCCTCTCTAACCCGAAAAATGCTAATCGGATTCCATGTGGGTTCTAACTCTGGATCGTCGGCCATTTCGCCTTTTATTTGAAGAGATTTGGTTTAAGAAGTGAAAAAATGATAAGAAAACAAAGTTTAGATAAAATTCAATTTTATTTTTGGCCAAAAATGAGCGCTGCCCGCCACTTTAATAGCCAAATTGGCAAATTGCCATTTTGGTCTCTGAAGAAAATTTTCAAATAAGGATGGAAGTTTTATTGTAAATAGGTCCAAAAGAAAAATTAAGGCCAAAGGAGGTCATTTTGAGTCCAATTAGGGGTAAATTTCAAAAAATCATTGGAAATTACAGTCAGTTACAGTTAGAATGACAAAGGATGATAGAGGAAATGACAGAAATAGCTGAAAAATCCTTTTCAAAAATCTTTGTTTCCACTCTGAATTCCTGAAATATTTGGAGTAAATTCAGACATATGGACAGTAGTTCTGTGTCTAAAAACTATTTTCCCCAGTGAGAAGCATATTTTTAATATCTTGTACTAGATGGAATCAAATTTAGAAATTAAATTCCCAAGTGAAGTTGTCCTAGGAATGGATATTAAAAATATAATGATAATAGAAAATAAGTTTATATTCCCCAGTGGAGATATCTTAGTGATAATTATCAAGGCGACAACCAAGCCAAATTTTTCTGACAAAAGAAAATAGTTTTTATTCCCCAGTGGAGTTATCCCGGTGATGGCTATCCAAACAATAATTGAAGAAATTATATCCCCAATGGCAGTCTATAAAAGATAAAAGCATTTCCCAAATGAAGATTATTTCAGAATTCGAGTCTCAAAAAATAGACACTCCCCAGTAATGCAGACAGAATAGTATTCCTACATCTGAATAGCATTCCAACCCCTGTGCCAGGATAGTATTCCTGCATCTGGAATACCAACCCCTGTGCCAGGATAGTATTCCTGCATCTGGATAGTATTCCAACCCCTATGCCAAGATAGTATTCTTGCACCTGGATAGTATTCCAACTTTTGTAGGATAGTATTCCTATGAACAAACCCTGCTAAGAAGATAGTATCCCTATATCTAGGATTAGAAATATTTCCAATGGAGTTGGTCAAGGCAACCGAGGTCTGAGATCAACATCCTGAAGACCCTGATAGTCGAAACAGGTAAATCCCCGTGGAGTTAAGCCAAGGTAGCTGAGGCCCAATGTTAAGCTTCTCACACCGGAGTTGAGGTACGTGTCTCTTTTCAAAATTATGTGTTTTATTTTTGTTGTCATTTTCCATATTATTGGATAATACTACAAACGTCTGACAAAGCGGGGGCAAACTATTAACACCTAATTTTTTTATGTAGAAATGCGGAAGCGGCTCGGAGGCCTAGTGATGATCATTCATGTTTTAAATAGCATGAATTGAGTTAACAACAGCTTTTTAGAGATTGCATAGCTATAGCCAAAGTGTTTTCTAAGCTTGCAAAGCATGTTTTACCCGAAATTCCTGTTTTAAGAATAAATAATGCATTTTTCATACAGTTTTCATCATAACTTTCTCTACAAGTATCAAAATAACTTGAAATTTTGATGGTTGATAGTTGAGGCCATTCTGCTCGTTTTCTCAGTTATAAGTTTTTGTAAAATCCAACGTTTGGAGGCCCAAAAGGGCCTAACGCCACTCATGTGATTAGCGTTGGGCTCAACGCCACAAGGAGGACTGGCATTGGTGCCCCATTGCTAGTTGCACAATTTTCAGCATATAAAGTCTGTTTTCAATTTGTTTTGGCCCTGAATGGCCTGTACAAGCCGCACACACGTCCCAAGGCTCTGAAGGTTAGTTTTCTACCAAAATAACTTTTTCTTTAAGCTCAAGTCATTATTTTTTTACTAGGAAAGTGATTGTGGTAACCCTAGCTTAAGTTTTAAGCTAAATCGGGTATAAATACACTCTTAAAACTAGGTTTTTAGGGAGAGGCAACAGCTGATACGAATTTAGGGTTTGGTTTTCTATACCAAAGCTCTGAATTCACTTTAATAGCAACATAAATCCACTTTTTACATTGTAGGGAAGAAAAACTTAAAAGTTGACATCTTTTGCATCCTAAGAAGTATTTTGAAGGCATTCAATTCATCCTAACAAGGCTCTAGCAATCTCTAATCATTAAAAAGCAATCAAAAGTCGCTCAAACAAAGATCTGAGGTTACTCAAGTGCTTCCAAAGCAATTTCTTCCAAGGTAAGTTATTTTCTTCTTTGTTATTTTCATTGCTTTTATCATGTTTTTCATGATTTGCATGCCATGATCTTGTGTTTCTTTGCTGTAATATTTTGTTCTGTATGTTTAAATGATGTTTTTGCAGGTATTTCATTCAAATGCCATGTACATGCATTATAAATGATGAAGGTGCTATTTTTACATATTTCAATATGTTTTATTCTAGATCTGAATTGTATGATGTCACTAACATGTTTTTCATGCATAAAAATTCTTTCTTTTCATGTTTTATTACATAAAAATCGTTTCTTTTGTATTTCATTACATAAAAATCAAGTCTTTTTGAGTTTTAATGCATAAAGGTTGTTTCTTTTTATGTTTTAATATGAAAAGTTGTTATCTTTTAGTGTTTTGATGTATAAAGTTTATTGCTTTGATTGATAATGCATAAAATTGCAATGTTTCAATGTTTTACGTATAAAGTTTATGCATGTTCCATTTATAAAAGCTACATCTTTTTGTGTTTTAATGCATGCCATGATTAGATATATTTTGTTTTTCCATGATTCATGCATAATAATATGTTTTGGTGAATGTTTCATGTGTTATCGTCTCTGTATGTGCGTTTTTCGGGCTTGGTAAACTTGAAAATCATGTTTTTTTGTCAAAATGTGCTTGTTGTCTATATTCTGGCCACCAACACCACTGCCAGGAGTGGCGTTGGGCACCAACACCTGTAAGGTAAGCGGTGTTGGGCACCAATGCCAACATTGGCCCCTGTCTCTGCCCCTCTATGGTGTTTTCGCTTGGATTGGTTGTGTACAGGTCTGCAAATGAATAAATAGGAATTTTCACGTGGAATGCAGTGATGAGGTAAGCTTTTGCAACTTCTTTGGTAATTATTTAGATGTATTATTGCATGAAATTCATTAATAATGTCTATTTGGTAAAGATTTTAGGTTAAAACGGTAGAAATCCTAGGTTGTGTTGATTGTTATGTGTTTATTATCACTTATGCATGTTAATTGACCTTAATAATGGTTAGTAATTATTAAAACTAATTCTTGTTTATTATTAGAAACTCACCATTGCATGTATGTATGTAAAATGTAGGTTATAATTGTTATGTGTTTTTATTGCTTTGTTAGAAGGAATGAAGGTTGGCATAATACTAGGAGTATTGGATAAAGAATCACACTCTGAGAATTGATAAATCCGATCCTTGAATCTCTGGGGTCAAAGCACCTTTCGTATTCTTAAGAGGAATTGGGGTGTACACCTTGTAAGACATTCCCGATGCCGGTTCAAGTGGCGACTACCACTTCAGCCCAGCAGCTGAACACACAGTGCCACAGTTGCTAGTCGTGGCTCAAGCTCTGAGGCAAAACCTCCTTGTTTGCAAACATGCTCGCTACAAGTGTTGCATGTTTCTCTTAGATGCTTTAGAGATCAATCCATGCACGTCATAAAAGAGAGATCTTCTGTAAATCATAAACCTTCCACCCTTGGGATAACCCTCGAAGTAGATTGCTTGGCGGCGGTCAAGGGAGGGAAGTAAAGGAGGCTGAAAAGCAAAATTTTGATTAGGTTTTAGGTAGGTGTTGAAGTTTTAAGTTCCTTTGGAATGAAGTACATGTTGAAAAATTTCTGAACAACTCCCATAAAGTCTTGTTTCATGAATTTTCATGCCCTTTTATAAAAGAAGAAATTCAAACCATCCGGACCCGAACTTTTGTTGATTCCACATGACTTGAAAGAAGACCACACCTCTTCCTTTAATATCATAGAAATTAAGGGTTTTTTGTTCTATTTTATTAAAATATCTTTTTTATTTGTCAGATTCTATTTCATGGGAGGCGTCTTCTCTTGATTTTATTGCACAAGCACCGTGATGAGGATCCACATAGCATTAATATTCATTGAATTTTCATGTTTAAAGTTAATTTAATTTTGAGATTTTTCAATAATAATCTAAATCAATTATTAATGTCTTCGAATAGAATAAGGTGCTTGAGGGATGTCAAGATAGATAATTAAAAATAATTCCGATATGATTATGGATCAAAGCACATCTTTAAGAAATAAGAAATAAAGCAACTTCAAATATCAAGTCTTCAAGCATGTTCGTGGATTTAAAATACATGATAGTGGAAGCAACATTACTAAGCAATTCTATAAAATGTGACCACAGACACAGTTGTGGATTTTGAATATATACTCGTGGATTTCACATCTTTAAACAACTATGTAAACATTTGCTTAGTTTTAAGTGTTTTCATGTTATTTATATTATTGGTGGTTTTAATTAACGATTTTTAAGTTTCTTTTGAGTTATTAGTTTATTATTATAGAAGAGTTACAAATGGGTTAGAGAGTTAAAAGATAGCGTGGAACAAAGTGTTAAATGCTTCTTTTTCTACATTAGTTGGTGGGCTTGTAATTGCTCTTTAACTTTTGTAAATGCCTTTAACATTTGCCTTCTCTATAAAAGGCACAAAATCCTCTATTATAAGGGATCATATCATATAGTTAAGTTTGAATGAATGAAATATTTTGCGCTTTCACTAGAATTATGAGAATTATTCTTTAAGTCTATGTTGGGTATTTAAGAACTTATCAAGCCTAAAAGATTGTGGTATTTAGAATCCAAATTATTTTTATACTTAAATAATCTAGTTGGAGATAAGTCTTATGTTCAATATATACCTAAGTACAATATTTGTTATATAACTAGTTAGATTTTGGGTGTTTAACAAAGTTATCTTCTTTTTTAGGACTCTTAATTGATACATTACTATTTCATATTAAATTGTATTGAAATTTTGAATTCATTGTCTTCATATAGTCATTTTGTATTAAGTTATTATATAGTCATTTCAAGTGTCATTTTTGACATGAGGTGTGTCACGGTCCTGAATCATGGGCTAAACACCAAGCCAAACCAGTATTTTGACAACCATGACACTGTTAACCATTTAAAGTAAGGAAACATGTTTAAAAATAGAGCAAAGGAGTCACCACTTGGCTTGTGGGTCAGGACCTACTTTTCCACAATTATGATGTCGGATTCCCTTATGGATGTTGAACATCATAAATCAGAGATCTGAGTTCAGCATGAGTATTCCATAAGTGTTGACGTGTACCTTATCCTTTATACAACCATTAACTATCCCCTAACAAGCAACAATATATAAGAAAAATGATAACACCCAAGGCATGCTAGAAAGTGATAAAACACTTAACAATATGATATAAATATGAACAATCACATGCAATATACATACACCCTGAAGAATGGAGGTAAAGGAGAATAGAGCCCGCTACGGTGATATAGTTAATTTCTAACATATTTAATTGTTACTAAATTGTTTTTAATTATTCCTAAGTCTAAAGCATGCACTTTATTTGATTTTAACTATTAATTTACCACTTATAAAAAAACTATTAATTTACCAAATAATAATTATCTTTAATTATTTTCATACAAAACATGCATTTGAGGTGATTTACTAAGTTGAAACCTTAAACGTGCATCTAACAACCACAAATTGATTAAAAGCAACTTAAATTGGGCTTTAGAGATACAAACAGTGCTTTAGTGGGCCTTAATACATTCTAGGACCTTTTAGAATCATTGGATTGGGCCGAAAAGCATCAAAACTCCTCAAACAGCTTTGTGGGCCTATTGAACGACTCTGTCCAGATGCGTGCAGCTCTTGGAAGGCATGGTCCGCCTCTTCTGGATGTTGTGCACCTCTTCAATGAGGCGTACGCCTCTTCTGGGAGTCATGCTCCTCAACAGATTCACAGAACATAAAGAACAATTACCCATATTTATTTGAATGTACAAAACCTAAACCAAAACGGTCCAAAACACAACTAAAATTTCCAGAACAATTCAAAACAATTATTAATACTAAATCGCTTCACAACAGAATTAAAATCACAACAGAAAATCAAATAAGGCTAAAGAATGCAAAGAACACGAAGAACGCGATAATCAGGTTTTGATCGATTTGATTAATTCTAGTGATTAATCAATTATCCCAGCCACTAATAAACATTCATAAACTCTAGAAAACATGTAAAAACAAAATATTAAACAAGTGAGAAACCAAAAGAAATATGAATTTAATAAAACAATAAAAATACTAAATAAATAGAAAAATGAAAAAAAGAACAAAACGGCTTATGATTTTGATGTATGCATAGATTTTGGGTGCTTATCCCATCAGATTAGGGGTTTATAATCACTATTTCATCTTAGGAACGCCTTAGAGTTTCACCAAAATAATAATAAAAAAACAAGAAAAGCCGAGTTTGATCCTCGAAAAGCCACAAGAATTAGATTTCTTACATTCCCAAGGAGTTGAAACTCCAAAAATTTCAGAGCTTAGCTAGAGAAAAGGCTCTAAAATTGAATACTATAGAGAGAAGTGTTCTTTATTAGTTCTGACTAAAATCTAAATGATTTCTAAGCGAATGAAATGAATGAATTAGGCTCCTATTTATAATGTTTAGGTAAGGTTCAATTTGTAAATAATCAAGAGTTTTATTCAGATTTTGGAGAGTTACTTTCCATAAATAACGAAATCATATCTAATTGCTTTGTTTGGCAGGAAAGAAAATTCCAACCTTCCAAGTTTACAAAAATTAATTGAAAGCTTTCCATAATCTTTAAAAATCAAATCAAATCTCAATCAATTCTGATTTTATGGACAGTAGAGTGTGCCCGCGGAGGCGTCCAATGGCAATGGTGAGCAGATTCACTATTTGGGATTTAAATTTTGTGAAAAAGATGTGGAGTCACCACCCGAATTGCATCAGGATCACCTAGTGATAACAAAACAGGTCGATTCCTTTGGAATTCCTATTTGTCATCACTCTAGATGATTTCTAGGTTCGGAATAAGTATTCCATGCTAAGGCAATTTCCTATTTAATTAATTAATAAGGTTATTATTTCCTACAGAGAAAAAATAATTTAAAGCGATAAATCATCCATAAAATAATATGGTAATGGTAAAAGATGGATGACCATCTCTAGCATTGTTTCTAATCAATTTTATTTTTCTGCATCAATTCCACTTGATTAACCCTGATTGATTGAGTGTTGTTTGTTGTGATGGCGGGTTTCTATTTATTTTAATTATGTTTACCGAGTGGATTGTTTCTTCATTTATTTACACGCAAAAACATCCACAATTAGTTTCTAATATATTTTACATTATTTACAGATTAATGTTTGCACATTATTTATTTATTTATTTCCCAAAAATAATAAAATGGCAGGAATATACATACACCCTTAAAGAAAGGAAATGAAAAATGATTTTTCACCAATTTTATATATTTATTTACCAGGTTTATTGATTTAAATAGAGTAATGTTTCTAGCATTTATTGGAGGAGTTTTGGCTTGAAAATAAATAGAATTTAAAGAGTTTACCGATCAACCGGTCAGTCCTTTAGAGAAAAATCGATCGGTTGATCTTGAAGCTTCTATCGACCGATGTTTTTGGATCTCCCCCTTTATGTCGATTGACTCTTTGAAGGACCGACCAAACCTTTAGTAAAGATTCGATTGGACCTTTGACAAGGCCCATGCCCAAGATACTTGAAAATATGACTTTGGTACCACAGATCAATCAACCAACCAATAATCCAATTAACTGATCGGTTGATTGAAGAGCCAAAGGAGTGTTGTTGATATGGCGGGCGATTTTGCAATATGGGGGACCGAAACTTTAGAGCTTGATATTCACCTGTTTATTATGAATTTTTCAAAACCAAATATACAGAATAATAAATAAAGACCTAAATGAGCTATAGGGATCCTAAGATGGCTAAAAAGATGAGTTTCTGATGTAACCCAACTTATAAAACCAAAATCACATTTCAGCTCATAACTTAGGGTATAGGGCTCCAAACTTCAGTTCATTGGTTTCAGCAGCACTTCCTCGTCACCAGGAAGACATTGGTATGATCAGAAAGTAAAATGGAGTTAGTCCATGAAATAGTAAAAATTATAATAGCTCAACAAAGAAAACAATAGAGGATGAATATGCTTATTATGATGAATAGAGACTTCGTGGATGGTAGATTGCCCTCAGAGTTGATGATCGTCACCACTTCTAGTAGAAAGGAGCTTCCGAATCAAAGAAGTTTTCTCGTTCGAAAACCTTAAGAAAAGGGCTCTGCTAATAAACAAAGTTTTTGTAACTAGCTTTCTCTGTTCTCTTAAAAAAGCCTCCTCCTCCTTCTTTTCGTGTTAAAAACTTAGGGTATTTATAGGAGAAAATCATATGCTTTGGCAAGTTGCCCAATTACTCTGTAAAGTGTAAGATAGGTTGGTGTAGTATGTTAAGTCCTATGTATATGCAACTTGTCTAATCAAATAATTTTTAAGCAAAGAACCGATTGGTTCTTTGATAAACATTCTTTGATAAACAACCGATCGAATGTTTATCAAAGAACCGTTCGAATCTTCATTCTATCCAAATGGGCTCTTGTCAACTTTAGGCCTAATCCAGAGGTTAAAGGTTCATTCGATCCATTAAAGAACCGACCAGTTCTTTGATAGGCCAAGTAAAAAAAACATTATGAAAAGATTTTAAAACCATTTTAATTCTTCAACTCAATTTTAAAGAGAAATTGGGTATCAGAATGGTCAAATTTGGACTGTATTCATCATCGGGCTCCCCAACCGCTTCCACAAACTTGCATCCAAAAATCAAGTGTCTATAAAATTTAATTATTTTTATAAAGGTAGATCTACTGCAAATTAGGTTTAAGTGACTGCCAAATTAATCAAATTAGGTTCTGGCTTTAAAAAAATAAGATTCGGGCTCATTTCGGGCTCAAACCCACCTTGTTCTTCGTTTCTAAGCTGAATTAGAGGAGCATGCCTCAAAGAAGAGGCATACGCCTCTAGCTTGGGCCATGCACCTCATCCTAGAGGTGCGTACGATTTAAATGAGGCGTATGCCTCTAGGATAAGAGCAGGCCCATTCTTAGCATTGTCTGGCCCGTTCCATAATGGTTTGACCTATTTTTAAGCCCCAAACCTTACTGAATCAAAGCATAAACTCTGAATCTAGGCTCAAAACATCAGAATTTGGCCTTGAAACTCATTTTAGGCTTAAAACCACTTTAAAACCTTTTAAAATCATTAAAACCCTAGTTGAAAATACTTCTAGAAGTTCCTCAATATTCAAACATTGTACCCTGAGCGGCAGAGTTACTCAATAATCATCATCTTTTCTTCAAGATACTCCTATCATTCCTGCATCCAAAAATTAGGTGTCTACAGTCACATTTAAGTGTTTTATATACTTTGGTTATTATATAACTGATGTGCATTGGGGATGAAACCTTTTAAATGTGACACTACAAACTCACTGGCTATATAACACCCAAAGTATATAAAGATAATCAATCCAAAAATTCATATACAATTCAACTAAAATAAGATCTATCAATCAAGATTCCTAAAAAAAAGAAGATAACTTTGCCAAACACCTAAACCCAACTAGTTATATAAAAATTAAACTACTTAGGTATGTATTGAACAAATGACTTAACTCCAACTAGTTCTATAACAACTAGAGTAATTAAGTATAAAAATACTTTGGATTTTGAACGCCATAAGCTTTTATGCTTGATAAGTTCTCAAGTACCAAACAAAGAATCAAAGAAATAATTCACATAATTCTAGTGAAACCAAAAATAGTTCATTCATTCAAACTTAGTTATATGATATGATCCTTTAAAATAGATAGCTTTGTGCCTTTTATATAAAATGCAAAGGTTAAAGGTCATGTTTGTAAAGATCCTTGGGAGTTTCATGCTAGAATAATCAAGTCTTCAATGCCACAACCAAAAGTCATTACTGATAGACATAAGACCCTTAAAATCTAGGTTTGTAAGGTTCTCTAAGTAAACATTATTGATCCATTCTCCTCTAAATATCACCTTGTTATCTATTAGATTTGATACAAGGCAGGATTTAAAGTTAAATGTCACACTAAAACCTTTGTCACACAATTGACTAATAATTAAGAAATTATGTTTGAGCCTATCAACAAGCAACACATCATCAATAGAGGTTGTAGAGTGAGAGTTACCTATCTTGCCAATGTCTATCTCCCTTCCTTTAACATTGTCTCCAAAGGTGACATCTCTTCTAATCATACTTTCAAAGGAGATAAAGTTCCCAACATTTTTGGTCATGTGCCTTGAGTATGCACTATCAAGATACAACTTGTTGTTTCCCTTGGAAGCTTAGAGGCACACCTATAAAAACAATTCATGTCGAAGCTTTAGGTACCCAAATGTACTTGGGTCCTTAGGGGTTAGTAGCTTTGGAGTCCATTGGAACAAGCTTCAAATGTATCTTCATAATGTAGCATCTACTATTTGTATAACCATGTCTCATGCAATAAAAGCATTGAAAGCTTGGTCTTCTATATGCACGAGCCCTTTGTCTATGAGGAAAATGACCTCATTTGCTTCCTTGACGCCTTTGGAATTGATTTCCTTTAGGTATTTTGAAGCTAGACTTATTTGGTCCTTGAGGCGTGTGAGAATGTGAATGAACCTAGACCTTTAGAGAAGCTTTAGAAGTTTCACCTTTCTCCAATACACTTATGTCAATGCTTGAGGTTTGAAGTATTGAGGATTTCACAAACACAATGTTTCAGCTTAGGGTTGTAGTAGATGATCCTTTAAACCCAAGTCCAAACTTGATGGAAGAGAACTTTTGAGGCACCGGAATTTGGTCCAATGCTCAATTTCCTTTCTCAAACTTAGAGATGGAGGTTTTCAAGCTCTCAACTTCTTTTTTCAACGAGTCATTCTCAATTGTGTGATCCTTCATTGAAGATGTGTTTATTAGACTCTCTTGGAGAGTTTTCTTAAACTCATCATTAGATAATTTAAGAGTACTAACCACCATCTTTAAATCATTTACGTGTTTCTCAATCTTTGCACTCTTTTCTTTATAAAATTTCATTTTTGAAAAATATTCATTGCATTTGAGTGAGATATTATTAAGTAAATCCTCACTATCATCATCAACATCATCATCTAAGTCATCTCACAAATCAAAAGGAGAAGTGGGATCAATTATCTCTTTAGGAGAGCTTTCGGATTTCATCAAGCAAAAGCTGGCGATGTTCTCTTGATCATCCTCATCAATGACACTAGGTTCATCCTAAATAGCTTTGTAGGCTTTTTTTAGGCTCCTTGGTATTTTTGTTTCATGAGCCTTTCTTCTTTTTAAGTCTATAGCATTCGAACTTAATGTGCCCAGACTTACTACATTCATAGCAAACCATCTCGTTCTTTTTTCCTTCAAAGGCCTTCTTGTAAAGCTTGTAGTTCCTGTTTCCTCCCTTGGTCTTAAAGGTCAAGATGTCTTTCACTTTCTTAGTCAATAGGGCAATCTCCTCTTCAACAAGTTCCACCACTTCTTCCTCTTTTCCTTGTTCAACCTCAACTTTGAAATCCCTCACTTCCTTTGAGGTTATCGCATCCCTTAGAGCAATAGTCTTCCTCTTCTCATCCTTTAAGTCATCATCATTTTTTCATTTCATAGGTAAAGAAGCTTACCAACCAACTTATCATTTTTAAGAGTTGCAATATTGTCGGTAGCCTTGATTGAGGCAACTTTGGAATCTCAAATCTTTTTTGGAAGTGCTCTAAAGATCTTGTGGTTGACATATTTCATAGAGTAGATCTTTTTAAGCTTCTTGAGGTTGGTCATAATGTCCATGAACTGGTTGGTCATCTCGATGACTCGCTCATTGCCTTTACATTTGAAGGTCTCATACACATATATCCACATTTAGCATTTTTGTTGTCTAACTTGGGTGGTTCCTTTATAATAGTTCATAAGTGTTTCCCAAATGTTCTTAGTGGAGTCATAACATTGAACCCTACTACATTATTATCTTGTAAGAAAGCTCAAGAGAATGGTAACGACTCTTTGGTTCCAATATTATCTTCAATCTCTTCCTTTGACCATTCACTCATATGCTTCACCACTTCCACACCATATTATTTCTTCACAAGAGGAGTCCAACCCTTGAGAACCACTTCCCAAAAGTTAACCAAATCATTGTTAAAGTAAAACTCCATTCTATATTTCCATAGTGGATAGTCAGTGCCGTCAAAGTAAGGCTTCAATAACTGAAAGAAACCCTCATATGTCATTTGTTTATCATAAAATCAAGTAATCAAGCATAATAATGAGCATAAGTTCTGATACCAATTGAAATTCCAAGGTAATTAAAAATTAAAACAACTAATTAAGTTGTTTAAAGAGAAAGAGAGAAAGAGAACTAGTGGTTCAGTATTAACTAAACCAATATTCACTTCCCACTACTTTGGAATTTCCACTAATCATAAGTGGTTAGGCTCACACTAACCTTATAAGGTGTTTTGATGGCTAGCATCAATCAACCCAATGTGTTTCTCTTACCAGAAACCCGAATTACAAGTGTTTTAAAGGCAAACGCTTCAACCTTTAACAAGAGATCCTATCCTCTCACAACACACAACCCATAAATGGATTGAAATGAACAAAATTAAACTCACAAAAGATCTAACAACAAAGATTAAAGAATAAAAGAGAGCACTTAGAGCGTAAATAAAGCTTTAGAGAGATCTAATCTTTAAAATAAATTATTTGTAACCTTAATAAGGTGTTTAAAGCCTCTATTTATAGCCTCGAAGAGTATTCTAGTCGTTGGATCACTTTTGAATTTGAATATAGCC
>CANYLF012858628.1:0-24799 GCA_948193215.1 Bocquillonia castaneifolia
TTTATAAACACAATGTTCATTTAATTCAATTAAAAAAAAAGAAGAGAATTTGAATTCTGTTAATCTTGAACCAACATAGGCCTTTATAAACAAACCTAATGGTCAATGAAACCTGGGCCTGAGTATTCTACTTCATATAACTGTACCTATTAAATGGAGGAAATAAATTAAAATGGTTTTCCTGTGGCAATGTTAGTGTGATTGCTATACCACTATGCCTCCTTCCTGAAAGTGGCAGGTTTCTGAAGCAGTTGCACTGTGTTTTGTTCTGCCTTATGTCCCCTGGCCCTGTAGCCAAAAACAAGCATGCTCGAATGTTTATTATGCAGAAGATATAAAAATAAGCATAATTTTTAGACACAAGTCAAATCATTAAAATTTCTGAATTTTGACTATAATGTTTTATGAAGGTAAAGAAGGCCCCATAAGTTTGGCTTTGTTGAATCTTATTTTGGAGGATATGAAATCCGGTCCCTCAACTGTTCGTGTACCAGTTCTGTAGTTCAATTATTGCCTTGGTCAGGCCATTCTTCAGGTTCTTGTTTATTTGTGGAGGGCGGCCGCAGAGTTTGATGTGGAAACTCAAAATTATCCTGTATTCATTGTCCATTTTTGATAGAGACATTATTTATCGTTGGATTGGAGCGTGTGATTCTTCTCTTTAAAAAATACAGGTTCAATGACACCTTTATTTCGAATATACATCTATTCAATTGGACCTTGCTTTCTTTTCTTTGTCAGACCAAAGTTTCTGCAAGTTAAAATTAGATGTCTTTATTAATTCAATGGAAATAAAACCACTTCTTTTTAAGTGGATTAATTCCAGTTTAAAACTTTCTGATTAATTATAAATACTATTATTACTGTTTCGATTACTAATATTTTTATATCAATTATAAATATTTATATTATTACTGTGTTAATTATAAATTTTGCAGGTCTATTACAATTATTGGGCCTACTTGTGGAAAAATAAAATCACTCTGCACAAAATCGAAAACAAACAGAAAATAAAGTTGTTAACCTGCTATGCATACCTTCTCTTGCCGAAAGGTTTAGGACTTTTTTTTATTTATCGACGTGTCTATAAATCAGCTAACCGGGTAAAAGCATTATGAAGTATAATAGCAATTTATAATTTTGTTCAAAAAAAAGTATAATAATAATAATAATAATAATAATAATAATAATTTATAAATGATTAATTTAACATTATTGGGATAAAAATTGTCTTATCAACCACTAATATATTTCTCTAAAATTGGCTAGTTTAGTGATAACTGAATTATGTATATATATATAAAAGTCAATTTGGTTATTTTTAAAATAAAAAAGATTCAATATGCATGTAATTATCATATATGCACAGAAAACACACAAGTGTTTAAGTCCTTAATCATTAATTAATGAATATGATCAGATTCAACGATTGAAAACTTATAGCCATGACATTTATGTATATAATTTATTTATTTATTTAATTTTGTTTCAGTGATGTGTGATCTTGGAAGTATAATTATGGATTATTGAAAAACTAGTAGTGGAGCATCTAGTCAGACTCCTAAAACTATATGATGTTTTTTTTAATGTAGCTATTACCTAAGCCATTTTGCTTGCAAAAGGTGATGCTTATTTTGATTTTTTTAACAAATGTCAATGTATACAAATAAATTTTTTATGTAGACAAATGCCACCACATATTCCAAATCTACTAAAAATGCCATTAGCATAGAGCAGGTCATAAGAAGAATATTAGCATTCTGATTAAAGGACAAAATTCTCTCTCTGTTTTTTCTTCCTAGCAATGTTCTCCTCAGTTGCCTTTTGTGTATATTAGTTGTGTAATTTTTTTAGTTTTTACAAAAGGTTAGTAATATGTAGTTTTCAAATATATTAAAAAAATCAAATAGCCAAATAATTTTTCCTTCAAATTTAATATTAGATTATATTTGAAAATTTTATAATATTGTAAAAACAAACTTAATAGTGATCAGAACTTTCCTAAGCAAATAAAACACAAAAATTAACATGAAAATTATCAAATACTAAATTAGTAAATTTTATTGAGAAATCGTTACTACAATATATTTCTTTATTAACACTGTCACCGTGATGAATTTCATATAAATTTTAATTTATCAACCTTCTAGATTTGTGGTACAAAATAGGATATCTATTTATGTTTTTTCTAACTAAACAATATCAACCTTCCATTAAGAAGGAATATCACATTGTTAAGTAAAACGACGTCGTTGAAAGGACAAAAAAAATAGTACTAAACATTTAACAAAAAAAACAACTGTCGCACTCACACACCATATATATGTAACAAATAAAAAGGAAAATAAATAAATAAGGCTAAGACTACATTATATCGGTCTAATGTTATATCGATGAGTGATAATGACACGTAAAATGTCACATCACATATTTTTTTTATCAGTGTAATGTTACAGCGGTGTAATATAAAAGGATCCAGTAAATAAATAAATAAAAGGGGTTGGTCGGTCAAGAAACCGGTACAATATACACCGGAGTACGGCTCGCGGGCAAACTTAATAGGTTTATCGATACGTGTCACTCTCTGATTGGACTTCTTTTTCAAACTCCTCTATAATTCAACTGAAGCAAAAAGAAAAATATTTATTTTTATTCACAGAGAGAGAGAGTAGGCCTGCGGTGAAGGGCTATTCTGTTCGAGCTAATCGATCTACAGAGAGAGAGTCAATTATTTTATTATTTTTAATTTTAATTTTAATTATTATTATTATTTACGTGGAATTGGAGAAATTAACCAGGGATTTTTTTTGAGAGGAAATTAACCAGGGATTTGATTGATCTTTTTGTGTGTTTTTAAAATAAAAATAAAATAGAATAGAGAGAGAGAGAGAGGAGTGAAGAAGAAGAAGAAGAAGAAGAAGATGGTGAATTCAATGGTGGAACGAGCCACAAGCGACATGTTGATCGGACCGGACTGGGCTATGAATATCGAGATCTGTGATATGTGTAATCATGACCCTGCGTAAGCACCTTTATTGATTGAGTGAACACTTTGTTATTCCATGATGAATTTTATTTACCTTTTTAGTTAATATTAGAATTGGTCGTCTATATAGTAAAAGTGTAAAAGAGTGCAAGTTAGGGATTTGGATTATGAATATGAATATAACAGTTATTGATATGTATGTTTATATTTTGTTTGTTTTGAATTATTAGGTTCTGTTTGTTTGTTAATAATTTGATAACATAGCCCTGTACAAATTTCTGCTGCTGCTGCTGTTATTATCAACAATTTTACATAGAAAATCATAAATCTGTTCCCTATTTTTTCATCTTATTGATTGACTGCATGTTATGCATACTGCCTCCAAAATTTTGCGCGTTTCTAGTCGGGTTGAACATGTTCAATCATAGCCTTATCAAAATCTTGTATTCACTGATTTTTCCTGGGATTGTAATTTCTGAAGAATTTAAATCTCCATGGCGAGAGAATTCTCCTATTACAAGACGAGGGTTTTACTTTTAGTTGGAGAGGTAAGAGTGGAGAGAGAGAGAGAGATGCGGGAATCTTCTGATCAGCTTTTGACCGCATTACCTTGATTTTGATCTTGTAACACCAGACCTTTATTTGCTTGATCAAGTGAAAGTGTCTTTGCTATCAACATCATCAGTTCTAATCCCATCTCGCAAGCCTTTTCTTTCATTCCTCCATCATTGGGTCCTGCAGATGGCTATGGTAAACATTGCAGATGATGTTATTTGACTAGAGAAGGGAAACAGTTGTTTCTCCTCCCTATCTAGATCCATGTGAAACAACATAGTCTTACAATCCCTTCTGCCTTAAGATAGCTTTTATCATCCTTCAAATATGCTTCTGCTTTTAACTAATCTTTAGAAAGTTGTTTGTCACCGTTCAATTTTGCTTATGTGTCTTGCAAAAACATCTCACTTGTTATATTCCTTTTGCCATCTGGCTTCTTCCATAATTTGAACTTTTTGTTTTGATTTTGGGTTGTCAGACAAGCAAAGGATGTTGTTAAAGGAATAAAAAAGCGAATTGGGAGTAAGAATTCAAAGGTTCAACTTCTTGCTCTAACGGTAAGTTCGAAGGACATGATTTTTCTTTTATTATGTAACTGATAATGTCCTATCTTTAGATAGGGTAAAATCACACTGAAATGACACATGGTCAAGAACTTAAGATACTTCTATGAACCTGCCCTTGCTGCATGCAATGGTTTCTCTTTTCATGTGAAATTTATTGATGAGGCTTTTTCTTGCTATATCCATATCAATGACAGTGATCTTGCTGAATTGATTGTTCTATCTATTGTTACTGCCTGAGGAATTCACATCCCCATAGGTTTTTTTGGTTGGAATACATTCATTTAGCAGAAAACACAGGCATGGATTCATGCACAGAGAGAGAATGAAAGGGAGACACTGTTCATTTAGGAAATTTTATACGATCAATTTAAAATATTAAAACAAACATTAGGATTAGCTCAAAAACAACTTGATTGGTTTCGAGAGTTTGCAGATACAATTAACTGCAGAAATGAAGAAAGTTCTTTAGAATGATCCAAACTGACTTGAAATTTTTGGTCAATTACCCTTGAGTGCAGATGTGTCTTATTTGTGTCATTTTTAATCACTATCACCTGATGATTATGTTTGTTTGAAAATTTGTATGGATGCTGGATCCTAGCTATTGGAGACTGTCGTAAAGAATTGTGGGGACATTGTCCATATGCATGTTGCAGAGAAAGATATTTTACATGAGATGGTGAGGATAGTGAAGAAAAAGGTGAGAATATTTCTATATGATCTGATTTGCTCCTCTCCACTGTACTCATTTCTTTTGGCAAAACTGATCGTCAATGTTTTTCATGCTGAATTGCAGCCTGACTTTCACGTCAAAGAGAAGATACTGACTCTTATAGACACCTGGCAAGAAGCATTTGGTGGAGCACGGGCAAGATATCCTCAATATTATACTGCATACCAGGAACTATTGGTATGATTTTGACTGGAAGATCCTTCTTGATGACTTAAGCTAAATGTCATCATTCCATTATTGTACCATGAATTATTGGCTAAGGAGGACTTAGTAATTTCATTTCCTATGTGCAGTTATACTAGTAGATTTGTTTTTCATAATGTGGTCGCATTATTTTACATTTTTTCTGAATTAAATTGCTCATTTTTTCAGCGGGCTGGGGCAGTGTTCCCTCAGAGATCTGAGAGGTCTGCACCTGTATTCACACCTCCACAAACACAACCTTTGTCATCATATCCTCCAAATGTTCGCAATGTTGAGTTTCAGCAAGAGGGAGCTGAGACATCTACCGAGTCTGAGTTCCCAACATTGAGGTACATCTTTAACCTTTTTCATTAATGCTGTGTGAAATTTAATATAAACTATATTTCATTCATTGTTATGGCTCTTTTTGTGGCACTTTCCATGATGGTACATATCTTGAGAGTTATATATGAAGGCGTAAATTTTTTTTTCAGGATATCTGGTCTGGATGTGTCATGTTAATGCATCATTGATTTAAAACTTGTTTTAAGCATTTACACTGGAAAATAAATTTTTCTTGGTGTACATTTTTTCATTGCATGTGGGTAAATTATGTAAACAGAAAGAGAAGTGATGAACGAACCAATGCTGTGGTCCCCTTCTGACTGTACTTAATGTAATCTGCATGATTAGATCTCAGGTAAAGAGGGACACAAATTTAGCAAAATTTTTATGCCTCAAAAGGCTGGAAATGCACCAAATAATCTCTATCCTTAATTAGTGAGGCACATAACTTTCAAGTGCCACCTCAATTGCAGTTTGCCGTTGATTTGTATATTTACCTTTAAAAAAAAAAAGCTAGAGTTGCTGGAGTAATGTTTCCATTGTCTAGAGTTGTTGCAGTAATAAATAATAATACAAATGACTAGTCCTGCTGTGATGTTGACAACTGCATTACATTTTTGTTGCATGTTTTGCATCTTAGATAGTATTGTTGATGGCGAATGTTTTTTTTTAATTTCAATTGTGTTTTAGCTTGACAGAAATTCAGAATGCACGAGGCATCATGGATGTTCTTTCAGAGATGTTAAGTGCATTAGATCCAGGAAACAAAGAGGTAAATTTTCCACACAACACTGGGATGGTAAAACCATTTGTTACTTGGATAAGAGCAGTGCTTCAAATCCACATTTTAACAAAAATTTTGGTGAACATATGAATTTTTAAATGTTAAAATAAAATGTTTGCTCTTGTTAAGACTTTTGGCGATTCACATCAGTTTAATGTGCAATGCATGATTTTGTTAATACCTATTTCCACCCATTTGTAGGGACTTAGGCAGGAGGTTATTGTTGATCTGGTGGAACAGTGTCGTACATACAAGCAAAGGGTGGTACATCTTGTCAATTCAACTGCGTAAGTTCCCCATTTTATGTGGGTTGTTGACATGAGTATGTCTACAATGGCAACTGACCCTTCTTCTTTTTTTTTTTTTTCATTCCAACTTCTCTCTCAGTCAAATTATCATGTTCTTCACAAATTGATACATGTTAGCTGCGTAAGCATACAAGCTCTTGATAGACGTGCAAGATGATAGAACTATAAACTTCACTTGAAGTCTTACGTGAACTAGTTAAGATTAACTCAATTCAACTCTACTAAGCCTTAATCTCAAGTTAGTTGGGGTTGGCTGTAGATTAACCCCCCTTAATTTCCTTGGTTCTAAATTTTTATCAAGGTTCAAGACTTCTCAATTTCTTTGGTTTCAAGCTATCTAAACTAATGGCATGACCTTAGTGGCCTTTATTTTTTATGAGCATGGCTAGGGATTCTTGCTTTTTTTTTTAATTATTATCTTGTCGATTAATGTTATTGCTGTTGACCATAAATGGACATATTGACTAGATGTAAATATATTTAAATTGTGTGATTATGCAGGACTCAACTCACAAACACGCTAAAATCCTAGCTCTAAACTTTGTAGTTTAACATTTTAGCATGTGAAACTGGGTGACTGGACTGGGTGACTGGCTTTCTGACTTGCATATTAAGTATTATTTGTTAATGATGTTCAAGTCTGTGGGCTCTTCAAAATTTGGGACTGAATGTTTTTACATCTCTCTGGAATGCCATGTTCATTTTTATCTATCATCTTCAGGGATGAATCATTGCTATGTCAAGGGCTTGCGTTGAATGATGATCTGCAGCGTGTACTAGCCAAGCATGAGACCATTGCTTCAGGAACTCCTGCTCCAACTGAGAAGCCAAAACCTAAACCTGAATCTGGTGGAGCACTAGTGGACGTTGGACCTCTAGTTGATACTGGAGACAACCACAAACAACCTGATGGGTGAGTGACTTTATTCAAAATGATTAATATCTGATATAGTGTTTATGGCTGCAAACAAACATTAACATCATATATTACTTCATGTAACTAGGCGTACAATAGATTTTAATTGTACATAAATTGGTGATCTAGGTTGAATTTTTTGTTGTTTATTGTTGGAAGTTTGTGATTCACATTCAGAATTGGCTTTTGGTCCTCGATCTATATTTGTAACAGTTGAGTTTCCTTCATATGAAATTAGGATGTAAGGTCCATTAAGGAGTGATGCCCCTAAGGTCCTTATAAGGTTCCTCATCCCTCTAAAGTCAGATAACCTTTTTGAGCGTGTGTGGTTGGTTAAGCCTCCTGGTGGATTTTGTGGGCTTGCTCTTGATGTGTGGATTGGTTTCGTGAGCTAACTGTTAAATTATCTATGATAAAAAGAAATTAAATTAATCAATCTGCCTTCTCAAGGGCACCCCTCCACCCCACATCGTTAAAGGCCTCCAAGGTCCAGTTAAGGATCCTCCGTTTCTCTAAAAGTCAGTATCCTTTTAGAGTGTGTGATGTGAGCTAAGCCTCATGTCGAGTTTTGTGGGCTTGCTCCTAATGTTTGACCTGGTTTCCTGAGCTAGTTATTAAATTATTTTTGTCTGAAAAAAATTAGGATATAAGGATTTAATTTTGATGATGGATTTTAGTTGTCAAGTTAAATTCATGGGACTTAGTTGTGAATCTGGTAAGCTGTATCGCAACACTCAATTATCCTGTGGCTTTGAGGATATTTGTGCAGTACAATTTTTAGTTTGTTAGGTTTGACATGTGTGCATGGTAGGGTAGCATGACCTTGAGTTTGAGGCCAACTTTTACTCTTTCATGTTTGTAGCTTATAAGTTATATCAGCACTGAGGGCCCTTCTATATTTAGAAATTAAATTCAGAGCCAGTCAAATTTGTCTGAGTTAAAATCACTTATGAAGTATAAAATTTTGGAATCTTCTAATGGCTCAAATTTGAAATTGAACATTCAAATTTCTTGTGAAGTTCAAAGAATGCTTTTTTTATTTGAGCCACGGACTGACATGATTTTACTGCAGATCTGCATCAAATACTGGTGTACTAAACCAATTGTTGCTCACTGCACGTCCTACAACTAATGGGCCAACTACTCCAGCAGCTGTTACTCCTAAAATGGATCTATTGAGTGGGGATGACTTTAGCTCACCAAAGGCTGAGACTTCACTAGCCCTTGTTCCTGTGGGAGAGCCACAGTCGGCCACTCCTACAAGTCAGCAGAATGCACTTGTTCTTTTTGATGTGTTTGCCGACAGTAACAGTTCTCCAAATGCTATCAATGTGCAGCCCGGAGTAACAAATTCTTCGACTCCACAACCCCAACAGCAGCAGAATTTTCATGCCCCGGAGGCTGGAATTTACCCAAATGGAACTGTCCCAAACATGGGATCACCACACTATGAACATGCAGTTTACATGCAAGCCACTGGCCCTGCCTGGAATGGACAGGTTGCTCAGCAGCAGCCTGCCTCACCAGTTTTCGGTGCGTTTTCTTTTTTAAATTGGCTTTAAGTTGTTGCCTGGTTGGTAAGGCATACATCCTATATAGCATTTATCTCTTAGATTTAGGGACAACAGAAAACCAACATATTAAAATATTCATCAATTCATGGGATGTACAGGCAAATAGTTTTCCTATTAACTCTTAACATGCAGTGATGTTAGACTGCTCTTTTTTTAATGATTATAGTTGCTTAATTATCAATTATGTGACATTTGCTTTCCTAACATAGCCTTAAAATTTTCTAAATTTCATCTTGAAATGTGTACAAGGTGCTCAAAGCAGTGGATCACTACCACCACCACCATGGGAAGCTCAACCAGCAGATGGCGGCCCTGTCGTAGGTGCTCAATACCCTCAACAAATGCAACTTACTCAGGTGGTTATGGCACACTCACAACCAATACCAAGTGGCATGTATCCTCAGGGACCACAGCCTTCAGGCAACGATCATGTTGTGGGCATGTACATTCAACCCCTCACAGGTAGCCATTTATCAACAATCAATAGCTCTGTTCCACAGAATGGTCAGTTCGGTTTGCATCCTCAAGCAGTCCAAGGAGGGCAATATATGGGTATGCTTCCACAGCCGGTGCAAATGGGGCAGATGGCTTCTATGTATCCTACACAAATGTATGGCAATCAAATGGCAGGCTATGGTTATGGTCAGCAACAAGGGGCAAAGTTACTAGAGCAGCGAATGTATGGACTCTCCGTTAGAGATGACAGTGGTTTGACAAACTCATCTTACCAGGTTTCTACTTCATCTTATGTGCCACTTAAGAAACCTTCCAAGCCGGAAGATAAACTATTTGGAGACTTGGTTGACATTGCAAAGTTCAAGCCAACTAAATCTACACCGGAAAAAGCTGGTAGCATGTGATATCTCGATTAATCACATTTTAATTCTTCTTTTTGGTTCTTTTGTTTCCTAAATCACTCCTTATTTGTTTCCTTTTTTTCCCCTAAATTTCAATATATATATAGTTTTTTTTTCCTGGTCTCATTTGCCCCATATTTGTGTTTTCTTTACTTTTTTTGCTTCTATAAAATTGTTTTATCTCTAGCAACCATGTACATTCCTTGTAGAGAGAAGAGAAAAGATATATTTGACATCTTAAATTAGGTGGAGCTTGATTTGTGGTTCATTTAACCAAAAGACATCTTTTCTATTTATTTTTTGTTAGTTATGGTTTGATATATGATGTAAACTGAACAGATATTTTATTGAATTTGAGAGCTCAGTACATGTGCATGTTGGTTTGCCATTTATTCCTGTGCTTCTATGTGTAATGTTATACATAAATTGGCAATGATGGCTTTGTTGATCGAATGATCCGAGGAAAATGTGTACAAGTTGCCTGATATTTTCAAAATATTGGTGCTGCAGTGATAAATATTATAGCACTAAAAATTACTGCCATTTAAGCTTCCATGTATATCACTAGTTTGAACTTGCAAATTTTGTGGCTTTGCTTGCGCATATGGATAGAACGAAGTTTTGTCACTGTTTTGGTGAAATTGTTTGAATCCAACTCTCTATTGCCATCTTGGTCATGTCATTGGATTACAAGCAGTGAAGGGAGAAAAAATGCCTATGGTTCGTCTCTTCCTAGAAAAGAATTCTTATGCTACATTTATACACTTGCTTTTTTTTTTTTTGAACGAACTATTTATTTATACATGCTTTCTGAAGGTCATCTTACAGCGAGTTTAGTACATATTAAAGTCTTTCATTTGATGTCTAATATATCATTTCTCGACTTTCCTGAACTTGCATGGATTCGTTTTAGAATTTAAAAATCATCAGCTCTGATTTTGTGCCAATGGACAAATTATTGCTGTTTTTCTCGAATGATGACAAGCCTTTTTATTTCCCAGCGATATGTTTATGTGACTTTGAAATTTTCACGCTTTAGCTTAAATTCTTTTTGAAGTTGCAAAGACATGCAAATTTAATGGTATGATGGGATAAAAACAAAGTTTAAGAGCAATTCAAACAAAACTGAATTTTCTTCGAGTATTTTATGCTTCATCATAATCCAACTCAATATGGAATGAGTAACGCTTACAAAAAAGAAACATTTAAGCACACTTATCAAATTCTTCTTGCAACATCAAGGGACAAATTATTCTTGCAACATCTTAAGACAAAAGGGATCATAATGGCATAGATATACCTGCAACAACAACAACTCGATAAACCCTTAGGTATTATTCATTATAAAAAAAACAAACAAACAAACAGCACAAGAAAAGGCCAATCAACCGTTATATTTAAAAAAAAAAAATGGCTGAAAATTCAAATTTTATATGAACTATATGGAAAAATATATTAATTCACCTTGAGGAACCAAGCCCCAGTTTTGAGATTCATTAGGAAGTAAGGACCTCAAACGAGCAGAAGCTATTGTGCTATGTAACGGAACCATTGACACTAAACAGCTTAATTCCACTGGTAACCTGAACCCAAAACCATTTAAATGTTAATTGAGTACTTTTATCAAACACATGGTGTACAATCTCTAAATTGTACACATTTCCCCGCCATTTAAAAGAGATTTCATACTAAAACCCAATAATCAAAAAATAAAAAATAAAAAACAGCTACATTAATCATACAGAGGCACTGAAACAAAAAAAAACCAAAAAGAGCTTAAATGCGTGCCTTGAGATTATATGGTTAGGCTTCACTGAAGTTGAAACCAAGGAGCTGGATTTCAATGGAGAAATTGTGGGTAATTTTCCTTTTGATGCATTCTTTAATTTGAGAGAGAACGATGGCAAGTAAGTGGACAATCTTGTCGCA
The DNA here is from genome assembly GCA_948193215.1 of Bocquillonia castaneifolia. Taxonomy (NCBI): domain Eukaryota; kingdom Viridiplantae; phylum Streptophyta; class Magnoliopsida; order Malpighiales; family Euphorbiaceae; genus Bocquillonia; species Bocquillonia castaneifolia. The sequence goes on from CANYLF012858628.1 coordinate 11,737, forward strand.
GTTCTTGAAGTAGCCATTTTTTTTTCTTATTTACTTCACAGAGCTTATTAAAAGGGTTTGAGCATTTCATTCATTTATAAGGGCTTATATATAGTTTATGGTGTATGTGTAGTGTTTAATATGCACAGGATGCGCGCGCCAATGGCAGTTTACAGGATTAATTTATAAAACATCTCAATTTTGACACATTTAAATTTTTATTTTTAACATGTTTCACCCCTAAAGTTTTTCTTCAAATCAACCATTTTTTTACCAATATAGTAAAACACATATGAAAAATTAACCTTATTTTAAAATTGATATATATTAAAATATATTTCAATACAAATATTTTGTTATATTTGTAGGAAATATGTTCATATAAAAAAATGTTTAGAAGTAAATGGATTAAAAATTAAAAAAAAAACTTAAATTAATTGAGATTGATTTTAAAAAATTTAAATTGAATAAGCTTGAATTTAATTATGAGTAATGCTAGCTATATTTTCTTTATTGCCTTCTCTTTACCTTCTCCCTTCTTATTGTGACAAGTGGTGCATATTTGAGAGTGACAAGTAAAAGATAAAAAATAATTGATATTTTTATTTTTCTTATATATGCATATATATGTGTGGGTGTGTTATTTAAATAAAAAAAAAATTAGAGTGTGAAGATATTTTCTTTTTTGATCAATGACACTATTTTTTTTTTAACAAGATAAATAGCTTTATTATTGAATATATATTTTAGTTAATACAATTATTTTATTTTTGAGAAAATTTCATGGTTTAAGATTCACCTAGTACTAATTTTATTTTTATCATTTTAATTATGTAGTGTATAATACGATATATTTCTATTGTATTTTATAAAAATAAAAATGGCTCATAGTATTAATAAAAAATATTTCATGAGAATTGTCACTAAAAATCTTTGTATAGGTTGCTATTATTTTTAATTTTTTACATAAATTTATTGCTAAAAAAGCATTGAACTAAAAATTGAAAAATTATAAATAAAGATAAAATTAAAAAAAAAATAATTAAACTAATGGTAAAAATAATTTAAGAGTTGATAAAGTAAAAATAATACCATTTAATTTGTTTTGATAATTACAATTGACATTAGTTATATGCCACTTGTTATAATAAGAAGAAAAAATGTAAAGAGAAGGTAGTTAGCATTCCTTTTTAATTATACAATGATCTATTTAGATCACGAGCTTTTATATCTGAATTTGACTCGTGCCATCTTGAATTTTTTTCCTAGACTAATCGCTTGTGGAAAAATCTCGATTGGCTTACTACGATTTGTGGGTATTAATTGTTTATAATTTGTTCGTGATCAAGTAAGCTGTAGATTCTGTTTATTCCGCTGCATTGATAGATTCTGCGTTTCAAAAGATAGGCTTTTAAGTCATAACCTTCATAACATGTCTGTGTTCGTATATTTGGATTTAATATATATTTGCCATATAATTTTTTTCCATCGGGAAACATTAGGAGAAACATTTAATTAAGTAGGATAAGAAGAAATATTAACTAACACTTGTATAAAATGAAAGATAATGATCAAATTTTATTATAAATTTACAATGGGATGCTATACAGTCTAAAATCTGAGTAAGAATCTTTAATTTTACTGTAGAGAATTCCCAAAATGATGAAGTTAACATCTTTTTGAATTAATGCTAGATATACACTACACATTTGCAATGATCAAACCGCACCGTTGCTTGATTGTTTGAGCAGATACATAAAAGAAAAAAAAAAGGAAAAGAAGATACAAAAATGGTGTGAAGAAGATTACGATCTTCTATTATTGATGGCAAGCACCAAATCGTCGAGCCAACTCATAAAATGTCTACCTTTTAGTCTGAGTTGAGAAACCACTCTTTGATACAAAGGTTTCAAGCCCAAAAAGAACACATAAATGGCATATTGCATAAATGTACAAAGAATTAGAACAAAGCCCAGCTCAAAATTTTCCTTAAATGAAATAAAACACCAAGAAAAGGAAGAGAATAGATCATTTAGATCAATTATGGCAATGGAGAAAAGGGTAATGCAAAAAGCAAGAAAGAGTGCATTCAAGATGACAAAACCAGCTACAAGTAGAGCAGAAGCTATGAGGGAGAAATAGAGGAGAGTCAGGAGAATTAGGTCCAAATTGGGTACCATTTTAATTTTTTTGATGATTTTGGAAGAAGAAAATGGATGAGGTTTATTAAGGTTACTTGGAATAGGAAAGGAAGGGAAGTTTGGTGTATATGAATATGATGAAGGAAGAGATGAGAATGAAGTGTGTTGCACTCATTCTATGCATGAAAAAATTAGTGCCTAATGAACAAAGAAAAAGGAATGGGAATTGTTCAAAGTAGAGCATGTATAGGTTTTGCTTTTGTAGTACCAGTTGGAGTTCAAATCACTCATATATTTAACAACTATATGTGTACATATATTATATAGATTTATGAAAGCAAATAAAGAAAATGGTGAGAATCTTGGTAATGTCTTGAGTAGAAAAAAAAAGCGTCGACAGCAGGATTCGAACCTGCGCAGGCAATGCCCAACAGATTTCGAGTCTGTCTCCTTAACCACTCGGACATATCGACATTTGGTTAGATAAGTTCCTTGAAATTAAATAGAAACTATATGAATAGTTTACATTGACTTAATCTCAACTCATTGTCATTTCACACGCAGGTTTCAACTCAATTGCCAGCCTGCCAAGTTATTGGGATTTGTTCAATAGCTTCAGCAAGACAGTGGACACACACTGAACTTTTGGGCTCAAGATCAATTTATTGGAAAGCTGTGGAGTATGAAAGACTCGAATTTTGTTTTGGAGTTTTAGGGATAGCCAACACTCGAAAAGCAAAAATGCTACCTCAAATCGCAAATAAAAGGTAGAAAAGTTTGTTTGAATGTGCAGGATGGTTTATAATTGGACCATCCATATCCTCCTAACTAGTCAAAAAAATTATCACTTGTTCTGGAAAGGAGCAGCAGCAATGCAGAAAATGGACATTTGGTGCTACTGTACAATAAAAATGTTTATGGCAGTCTACAAATACGCTGCTCAAGTCTGCCTGCGAACATTTCAACCAGCCATTTTTGGCAATGGGCATTATAGGCACCAATTTATCCACCGAAAGCTTCTTGAGAAGGATGTTCTCTTGCACTTGTGTGACCATCCTTCCTGCAATACAAAATTTGGACTAGTAAGAGATATGATAACACGATACAACAACTGAATGGGCACAAGTAAGAAAATTTACTTGCTTATATATTGGCGTTGGCCTCAAATGTCACACATGACATAGTTAAAACTTAAGGATCCTATTCGTAACAGTTATTCTTTTGGCAATCCCTGGAGGACATTATAGCAATGAAGAAGCTTGTTTTTTTTTTTTTAATCATGGTGCAAGATGAGAACCTCCCAAAAAATTTGTGTCCATTATTAACATGTGATAAACACTAAATATAGTAGGTGATTTAAGGTTGATTGAAGGAAAAAAAAGAATAGAAAACTTTCCTAGCCGATTCTCATTTAAGACTAATTCCACATCTATTATTTGTTTTACTTGGATGATGGTTACAGTCATTCAACATGCAACGATGATTCTAGTTGTAAGGAAAATAACTTCATATCCTGAAGCGTCTAAATATCTCAATTTAGAGAGACAACTAAAGTAACTACTTGAGAATAAACTGAAAGATTAAAACAAAAGCATCTGAGAAAACTTAGCTACCTTCAAAATTCATAGAGGCTCCTCCTAAATCAAGAATTTCATGTAAGCTGGGAAGTTACATCCAGATTACTAATCGTGAACCATTTGGGAGGATAAAAGGAATTAGATGACTCTAGATGTAGACGCCAAACCATCACCCTTGAACAGTCCTCTAGCAAGCCTTCCATTTGGCTTTCATCTTCCACAACTTGCTCAATCAATGTGCTAACCTGCAACACGAGTTGATGCAGTTAATATTTGAAGCCAAATGCAATAACAATTGCTGGTCAAGGTGAGGTAGAATTTATTCTATTCTGACAACAACAGAAGTTCTGATGATTAAATAATGCAATTTACTATAGTGAGCTAAATGTTTGTTCCTGTACAGAATACAGTTAGAAAAGTATCCCGTAAAGCCAATCCCAATTTTTAGAAAAGGCTTTTGGTTGAGGCAAGAGCTGGTGCTTTGAAGCAACGTGGTTGAAATCATTTTTTAACAATTGTTGCTATGAAAAATGAGGTTTATTCTTTCTGTCCCAAGATGAACATTCACAAAATCAATGTTGTTGCCCAACTCTCATCCCCATCATTTTGAATATTCAATAGCATCAAATGATCATAAAGTTTATGATTCTTTTTCCAGCTTCAGGGAAATAGAAGCAATAACAATTACACCGCAATGTGGACGAGGCAGAACTGTGAGAACCAAGCTACTGACCTTGAAGCTATCCCTGACTGTGTCAAGCAGCCTAATAGGTTCGAGGGTGGGTCGGTGCCATCGTTTTGGATCCCAGAGTATGGTACTATTGAAGGCAAAACCTGACATGTCAGCATGGAACCTCCGGAATTGTCTACCTAATTCATCTACATGCCATCCAATAACTCGGGTTCCATTGCATATTGGGCCCTCTAGAAAACCTTTGCTTTTCTTTCCTGTTGCCTTAGCCACTATCCAAGTCCCGAACCGCCTGTAGGGAAAAAAGAATACCGTTGCTCTCAAAATAATAAGTGCAGATAAACCTTTTATTACGCCGTGATAAGTGCATCTTTAAGAGGAGAAAGGGACTATCCCTCTCCCACAAGAATGCTATAAAACCTTGAATGGATAAGTAATTAATATAAGCATACAACAAACAGCAGGGATCATCAGAGCCAAATGCTATTTGTTGGAATATATTGAAAAAAATAAACAAGGATGAATTCAATAACATGGACCTCATATTCCTCATGTCAGTAAGGGAATTTAGTAATCTCAAGACACTATAACCATGTGATACTGAATCCTATATCTTTTTTCTCTGGGATTGTGCATTTATCTCCAAGTTGCACTCCTCCAATTGCCCTGCCTAAACACTTGTAGGATCCTGTGTGGGTTTATAATCTGCTTAAATGGCACTAAAAGTGTCAAGTCATTGAGTGACGCAAGACTGGGAGTTGAATTTTTATTTTCATAAAACATACAACTTTGAACCACTACATCCCTAGTGGACCGAATATATGAATGCAACTATAAATTATCTAGCATCATGTGATCTAATAAATGCTGTGCAATTTTTTCCCCAAGGCATGAATCGGCTTGTAGAAATAAGCTTCCAGTTATACAAATATAATGTAATTTAAACAGAAGGAGAATGAGTTGAGTGGAATCAAAATTACCTGATCTCTCTCATTTGCTCAAACAGATCAGCTGAATAGATGTTAGCATCATCTGCAAAGTAGACAATCCCATCAAGGCGGTGTGTTTCAATGTGCAACAGAGCCACATTCCTTTGGTGAATGCTTCTGTCTTTTATATCAGTTGTATTTTTCTTGCAAACAAGATGCCTGTATGTTACCCCGGTTCTCCTTAGGATGTCAGCTGTTTGCTCAGATTGAGAATTCATTTCTACAACTATCCACAGCAGCGGAGGTTGGACTAGTTTTAATGTGTGCGCCAACCGATTCAGATAATATGCTTGAAATGGTCTAGCATGAGTTGGGGTCACAATTATCAAAAGCTTTTGAGATGCCAAACCCAAATCTTCAGACTGATTAACAAGAGCATAACTGAAAGTCTCATTAGGTAGCGTCACTTCTGGTTTCAATGTGGCATTGGTCTTGACACCTTCACTCTCAGCTATTGATGTCATATTTGTGATCATACCTTCAAAAGTATGGAAATCTCTAGCAGTTGATGCCATCTCAAAGGAGAAGGCTTGACTCTTTGACACATGATTCGTTGACAAATTAATTGATACGAATGGAGTAAGACCAAGAAATATCCCAACCACAAAACAAACAATGAAATGGAAAAGGGCCCTCTTCCAAATTTGTCCCTTAGGTTTTGACCTATCCAATGGTCTAGAACTTCTTGGTGAAAAGACACCAAGAACAAAAGGTTGAGAATCTGTTAAACCAAGAATAGAAGAAAACAATCCTCTAGATGTTGATGTTGAAAAATGCTGAGCAGATGATGAGGACTTGGACAAGGGAGAAGGAACTTGACAGACTTCCCCATTCATTACCGCCCCAGCCCTAGGCACCGGAGACAATGTTCTCCTTATAGATGCCATCCAATCAAATCACAATACTACTATCAACCCCAAGTTCCACCAACTTAGAATCCCAATCCACTATAAAAACTAGAGCGATAATAAGCATCCAAATCAGGTAGCGTCTCATATTCCTTCCCCCGAGTCGCCATATCTACAAATCCAGCGATAAATCTTAGCCAAATCAAACAGTAATACTCCAAAATCACTCAATTTAAACCCCTCTTTAACATCCAAAGCATTCCTAGAAACCAAACCACATTAGCCAATCAATAAAAAATAAATCTAAAATTATGCTCTAAAGATGATTATCCATCCTTAAAAGTTAACAATGTACTAAACCAGCAGAAACATGAAAGAGATACAACCAAAATAAGCAATTGATCTACAAGGAACTCTTGAGAACAATACTCAACTCATCAATAAGAACTTCAACAAAGCAACACAGTAAACAAAACTACATACGTACCCGATAAGAAGAAGAAGAAAAGGAGATTCAATCCCAAAAAAAATGCTTGAAAATGAAAAGGGTCGCTAAACTACAACCCAAGAGCAAATGGGTACTGGATCTTTGGACGAAAAGACACTTTCTCTATCTTCCTTGAAGAAGTGCTCGAGTAAAAAAATTTTGCTTTTTAACTATACCATTTGCACAGACCTTTAAAAAAGAAGGGTTGTTTTATAGGAATCTGAAATTTTTTAAGTTTGATATTTTGAGAGAGAGTCGAGTCAGATAGATGGTGAATTTACTACTACAATAACATGTTTACCACTCACAAGTCATTTCATGGTAGTAGCAAGACAGTAATACAATGATTCAGACAATAAAGAGTTTTTGGTTATATTTATTTATTTACTTTATTTAGTTGGAAATGTCTTACATTGTGTGTAGTCATTTGGAAAATGGAATCTGTCTGAGTGGGTTTCAACCGTAGGATTTTAATAATAAGCTGGTCAATAAATCTTGTCCATTGCAGATTAGATTAGAATAAAAAAAAACATGATTATGGGTCTTTAATAACTCCTTAGTGGTCTTAATATAGGATAGGGTATTTTTTGGTCATGGAGTAAACCCAAAAACAAGCAAGTACTAGTATCTTTGTCTGGTTGCTTTCTAGTTTCAACTGTCTTCATGAGACAATGCTGTTTTATTTGCTAATTTCGACTCTTGATGCCTCTATAGAATCTTTACTGTCTTTCAATCCCAATTAGGTACTGCTAAATTGGTTAATTGAATAACACAATCTATCACATTTTTTTTTTCTATTATTAGGTAACATTACCTATCAATAATGTCATAGGTATTGTTAGTCATTTTGGTAAATCATGAAAAATTAGATTAAGTGAAGCATTAATATATTTTTTATTTGATTAAGTAATTGAAAAGTGAAATTTGCACGATCTATCAAAAATAATATGAGTATGCGATTTATCGTGATAAATATTACAATAATAATTTATGGATGTATAAATTAAACATCCAGTGCATTCTATTGATTAGTTGAGCCCTGCATTTAAATTTTAAAAATGAAATGTACACTTGACAATTAATTCGAGTTGTATGAATGCATACTTTTTATGAGTACATTTGAGTTCAAGCCTTCTGTTCAAGTAAAAAGAAAAGTCATGTTATGTTATATATAGAAGAAAAAAAAAGTAAAGAATAGTCAAGTAAAAGTGATAAAACATAGCAGTAATCTGTCAAATAAATCCATGAATTTACCATAACAATACCGTTTTAAAATTGTCTAATATTAGAAATTAATCCCTTCAATTATAGAGTTTCTTTTGAATTTTGCCCTATAGATTGTCTCACTTCACATTGCATAATGTGATTTAGACCTCCAGCCTTTTGAAGTTTCAACTTTCTACCAATAAACACCACCCTACCTGTAAAACTTCAAAATTAGAAGGAAAAAAAAATTCCCAATTCGACCTTAAAATTTTTTAAGAAATTTTAACACTATATTTGATGGAGGAATAGGAAAAGGAAAGGAAATTTTTAGACCGTTTTTCAGTTTTTCATTTGTTTATAACAGAGAGGAAACATTAAGGGGAAAAGGTGAATAAAAATAGATGAAAAGTAGTGTATGAGTTTAATAAAAAATGTATATATAATTTGAAGAAAAAAATAGGTGGAAAAAGATTTAATATTAATTTTTCCTATTTGATCCAAACATGAAATGAGGGAAAGACATTTCTGTCATCTTACTTAATTTTTAGAAATAATCCATTTACTTTTTACAAATAATTCATTCCTTTTTGAACAATTTTATTTCTTCGTATTTTCTTTTATCTTTCAATTTATTTTTCAAATATAGTGTAAAAAATATATCTAAATATGAATAATTTCTTTTATTATAATTGAAATACCAAATCAAACAAATAAATTCGATACAACTTATTCTAAAAAATTAGAATAATGAATTTGGCTTTATTTGATTTTAAAATAAAATGATTTAGAGCATGTAACTTCAAATTTATTTCTTAACTAGAATAAAACCTTCACGTTGCTTCGGGTTTACAATTTCATTTTATTTTAAAAGTAAATTACCATGCATTTCCTATGCATGTAACCAATTAATATTGCAGATTTAGAATTACACATTATAATATCACATAAAGCAAAAGTATGAATTTCAATTATATATCCAATGTCCATAATATTATATAAAAACTATTTAGAGTTTAAATAGCTAAAATACATTATGTCTATAATTAATTGGGAAGTAGATTATTTTTCGAGGATAATTAATTAGGAAGTAGATGATGCTGTTTAGTCCAATTTGAATACAAAGTCCAAAATAATTTTCACAAGAAATGACAATTAAATATACATTAATATTTATTTATTATTGTTTTTGAACCGAATACATTAATATTTATCATTTTTTACCTATTAAAAGCAATAAAAAAAATTAGTGTTAAGAGTACGGATTATTGAAATTTCTTTACATTTTTTTTATTAATTTAGATATTAATTTCAAAGAGGGTAAAATAATTTTTTAATTACTAAGTAGAAATACTTAAGTTTTTATTCAATACAAAATTCAATTAAAGATATTTAATTAAAATTTTAATTAGTTACTTAATGACATTTTTTATAAGTACTTGATGACTTTTTATTTAATCATGTTCTAGAAAATTACTCAAAAGTATGATACTTTCATTTATAAGTTAAACCAATTAAAATGAATTTATTTCTCTGATAAATTACTTTCCTCCATTCATGAAATTAAAATTTCAAATAAATAATTCAAATTGATTTTTTGGTTCAAATGTAAAATACAAAACAATTTCATGAGAAATGTGAATTAAGTATACCGTGAAAATTTAACATTTTCTCACCAATTAATATTATTAATTTTTTTTTGAGAGGAATTAATATTAGTAATATTAACTTGAAGGAGTCTAGATTAAAATTTTTAATTATTTCTAAGTGAGTAAAGTGACCCTAATTTTCATTCAGAAAAAAAAAGTGACCTTAATTTATCACACATGTAAAGCACTGGAAGTACCACCAAGCGTTCAAACGACACGACACGACACGACATCACCCTCACAAAAAGGAACCCTAAAGCCTCTCTTTATACTCTACAGCCCAAATTTCCTCCCCATCTCTATGACATCCCTCCATTGCCTAAAAACGCTAAACAACACTCACAAGGGAGAACAAACTGAAACTACCACCGTATCTCATTTAGAAAACACTAACAGCCATCAATAGCCACCACGCATGATTTACCAATTTTAATTTCCAACATGCTCAAATTCACTAAGAAAATGGATTGTCCCCAGTGAAAGCTTTAAATTAGCGAGGTAATCACCACGACCGGGCATATACATTGACATGCAGGTTTGTTTCCTCCTCTTTTTTTTTTTCCTTCTAATTATCATGATTGCATTTGCTCTTAAAAGTTGTTCATGTGTTAGATCTGATGATTTTGAGTCATGATTAATCTCTTTTGCATCTATTTGTTACACCCAACAATCTCTCAATATTTTTTATAAAACAGTAAACCCTAGGTGCGAATTTTTTTTCAAAATTGCTCATTTGTATTCACTATTGTTTTCATCTGTCAGTTCCAGACCAAAATTGACCATGCATGTCCTTAAAATCATCATCTCATAACTCTAATTGATGTTTTTGATTTCTAAATTTAGGGATTTGAGTTTTCTTCCCTAACTTGTTCCGGGAATGAGTACACACAAAGTTGGTGAGGTTCTAATTTTTAAATTAAATTTAAATCAAAAATTGGAATTAACATTCATGCACTGGTTTTCTAAAATGCTTATTTTAGGGTTCTAACTCACACTTTTATATACATTTCCTTTATATAGTTGTAGCGCCCTGCAACTGGAGATTATGAGTCCATGGTGAATAGTTGACTTGTAGATGCATCTGATTTTAATTTACAATATTTTTAAACAAAAAATAGAGATTACCAACAATTTCCTCTGCCTCTTTTCAACACCACTATCAATTTCTTCGTTTTTTTTTATTACAGGTGGAAAAGCAATATCTCCACGCATAGGCAATCTAGACCACCCAAGTAACTAACGGTAAAACCTATCTTCTATGTATCTTGGATGAGAATTCATACTTGATTGCCTAAAATAGCAGTGTGCTTGATTAGTTAACTGGATTGGTTAAAAAATAGATTGCATCTAGTATTTATTTGTTTATGCACATTTGACTCTAAGTCTGGTTTTAATTGCTTGTCATTTTTAACCATAATTCAGCTTAACAAATCATATCTTGTGAGGTCTGTAATCTATCATTAAAGTTATAATTATAATTTAAAATATATATTCATATTAGTTATCTGAATTAAATGCAGTCTATGATTAAAAAAAATGAGCAACTTGAGTGCAAACCACCAAAGGACAGCCTACTGCAATCCTCAGTATCTGATCAAAAGGAACACCAAGTGAGAAATTAAGTGTATTCAAATTTTTTTTTAATTATTTATTCTCACTTCCAGTCCAAATATTGCATACTAACAGTTTACATTCCCTGTTACAGCTCTAATTATCCAAAAAGAGAGAAACTTGGCAACTACAGCAAGTCACCTATCAACTCAATTATAAGTTATGTAGCAAAATCTCCATCAATTAATTGACTTCATTTTCTTTCCCCTTACACTCAGAAACACAATGGAACATGTGTATTATCATTTTTCTACTCAATAACAAACTAACCTAGCCATTCTCATTTAACAGATTGCAAAATCATGTAAAGAATACATGCATCAAAGTGTAAAAGGCAACACTGCTGGCACAAACAGACGTAAATTCTATTACTGCATCATTCTTTTCTCAAAGTAGAACATGAACTCTATATTCTGAGCTTGCAATACATGCATTTTGACTTAAACTTGATTGTTTCTAACAGCATAACTATTGAATTGCCATGATTCCTACTACTACATATGCAAATTACATGTTTTTTTTATCTGAAATTAACTTTTTACTCTTTAACTTTTTACAAGTAATTACATGCTCACTCTAGCCCCCTCATTCTGTAATTGCATACACATACTTTGCCTATATTATTAAGGTTTTGAAATATGGTCCCTAGCAACTATACTCTGTAAAAACTGAATTGAAAATCCAAGTGCTTGCCTGTTAATTCAGTATCATGATTACCAAAATCACATACTACATGCATTTCTATCTAAATGTGCTTGTTTAGCTACTTATTATAACTGCCTAGGTATGATTTTCTGCTTACATTTTCCCTAAGTCTATAAATCCCTATATATGCTCTACTTATATTACCTAGATAGATATTAAACCATCACAGTAACTCCAGTTCTCCATCATAACTGATATTAGCAATTTATGACCTAGGTGGGATTGAACTCTGAATGAAATTGTTTATTTATTGATTTAGTGTTGCCTCTGATATACTAAAACATATTCACTTGTCTGCCCCTCACTCTCAATACAATTTAGATGACATTGCATGTTGTATGTGAAAGCTAGACTAAGCAAATTAGTGTACATGTGAAAATTGAATTACAATTGTTAATGTCCTTTTTTTGAGTCACTCATGCACATAATACATTCATTGTTCATTCAACTTTTTTTGTTTCTTTGAGCATCGAATAAGTGCCAGCAACACTAAGGAAGGGGAAACAAAATAATTGGAGAATAGAAGTGCAACAAACAGTACCTCTCTCAATGAACAAAAGCAGCACTGCAAGGAAAAAGCCAAAAGCAACACCCTCCTCCAATCTACAGGAAGCAACAACAAAAGGTAAGTAATCTACATTAAAGCTATAAATATTCATTCCATATGTTTTACTATCAAATTATGCATACTAAAAGTAAATGTTTTTTTATGTCTCAGATCACAAAATTTTAAGATAAAAAATTGTTGCCGCAATTATAACATATACATACCAATCTAATGAAAAATTAAGTGCCACCAACCTTAATATAGTCTTTATTCATAATTGATAGTCTGACATGATTACGTTAAACCATGTCAATTTCAATCTATATTTCAAGACTTCCTAACTTAGAGACATTGATTTTGTAGAACTTTTTTGTCCCAAGCAAATCAAGTATAACCAAGCTCGGCAACAAAAAAAGGAGCTAAAAAATTGCATTCAGCTGAGTAGTCAACTCTAACTTAAGATTTAATGCATTATCACATCACCATAACATGCACACTCATTTCACACACCAATGAGCACCACACTCTATTTTTGCCAAATTGCCATGCTAATTAAATACTTATGTGCAAGTAACATGTTTCCTGGTTGTGAATGCTTATGTGAAATTGCATCCTCTCTAGTTGTCAATATGCATC
>CANYLF012860627.1:0-18999 GCA_948193215.1 Bocquillonia castaneifolia
ATTTAATCAAATCTAATAACTCATTCCAGCCATCAATAATCATCCATAAACTCCAAAAAACATAAAATAAAAATAAAGAATTAAACAAGTTAGAACCAAAATCAAAACAAATAAAATAGAACTGTAAAAATACTAAAAAAACATAAAAAAAAAGGAACAAAAACATCTTATGAGTCAATGTATGCATGGATTTTGGGTGCTTATCTCATCAGATTAGAGGTTTAGACTTACTGTTTCATAGTTGGAATACCTTAGAACTTTGAATTATAATAAGAAAAACAAGAAAAGCCTAGTTTGATCCTGGAAAATTCACAAGAATTAGATTTATTGTGTTTTAGAGGAGTCAAAAGTCCATAAATTTCAGAGCTTAGCTAGAGAGCAAGCTTTGAAATCAAAGGCTATAGAGAGAAGTATTCTCTATAGAGAATGTTTCCTATCAAGAAAGAGTGAAGAGTGGTTGAAAGAGGCTCCTATTTATAGTGTTTACGTAGGGTTTGATTTGCAAATCATCAAGAGTTCGATTTGGATTCTGGAGAGTTCCTTTCCATAATTAACCAAATCGGATCTGTTGATTTTGCTTGGTGGCAAAGAAAAATCAAATCTTATTCAAAGTTCCAAATTTGCAAAAATAAATTAAAAACCTTTCAAATATGAAAAACATCATCAATTAAGGCTAATTTAATGTGTTTTAGGAAGGTGAATCTACTGCATTTAGAGTTTTAGTGGCTGCCAAGTCAATCTAATTGGGTTCGGGCTTCAAGAAAAATCAAATTTAGGCTTGTTTCAAGCCCAAGTTCATCTTGTTCTTCATTTTTGGGTTGAACTAGAGAAGCACGTCTCAAGCCTGAAGTATGTGCCTCTAGATAGAGGCATGCGTCTCATCCTTAAGGCACATGGCCATGGATGAGGCGCAAGCCTTTAGGATGAGGAGCAGACCCACTTCTAGCCTTGTCTAGACCGTTTTATGATGATTTGGCCGATTTTTGAGCCCCGAACCTCACTGCTTCGTAGAATAAACTCTGAATTGAGGCCCAAAACATCAAAATTTGGCTCTGAAACTCATTGAAGATTCAAAACTAATTTAAAACCATTTAAAATCATCAAAACCTAGTTGAAAATACATTTAGAAGCTCTTCGGAGTTCAAACAGTGAACCTTGAGCAATAGAGTTACTCGTTAATCATCATTTGGGCTTCAAGGCACTCCTATCATTCCTACATCCAAAAATCAGGTTTCTATAGATGGCAAGATTAAGCCAGGTGGATGGTCTGTGAGAAAATGTGAGATTGAGTCATCTGATCCTAACATGTTGAGAATTTATGTTAATTGAAAATTGGTGGATTGGATGAGATGTTGAATTGATTGAATTTGAGAATTTTTGTGACTTTATTGTATGATTTATGTGCTAAATATATGCTTCAGTAATTTTAACTTAATGTATTATTGTTTAGTGAATATAATGCTTATTGAGTCCCCAGTCCTTTGGCAATTTTTCCTAGGTTAGCGCAATAGTAAATAGCCCTAGTGGTGTATTTCTCCACTTTTGCATCAACCGGCATTGTCAAGTGGGCTAGAGGAATTATAACAAGCATAAAGGGCATTTTGGGTATTCGTGCTATACAATGTATGAACTTTGGTTGTATATATAAGCATGCTAGTTTGGTTGGTAATTGCATATGTTGAATTCTGATTATATATAAGGTTGAATGTTGATATGTTTTTATTCAATTTTGGACAATTTACTATTCATTTGGTACGTTTTTATTACTTTTAAAGTGTGTCTAAGGTTTGCCTAAAGTTTGCCTTAGTTTTGTGCAAATTGGAGTTTGATAAAAATGTGTTTTAAGGCATTTTTAAATAAACACGGAGTCCAACCCGGTATTGCCACTCAGTGTTGACAAATTTTTTGGAGGCAGAAGCCAACATGGTGTTTAAAAAAGTGTCAAAAGGGTCAACATGGTGTTGCTTGAAAAATTTTGGAAGTTTGAGGATTTTTGGGGAAAAAAGTTAGTAGCCAACATGGGATGCAACCCCGTGTTGACCACTTATATTGGAAGTTTGAGGATTTTTTGCTCTAAACACCTCTAATTTTTAACCTAAACTTTTTTGAAACATGTTTCAACATTCTAGCAACTTATATTGTATGTTTTTCGTACCTTCAATCAAATTTCATAATTTTTCATATCTAAACTAAATTATTATAAATTTTTTTGGATATTATCGGACGTCACACAATATTATAATAAAGGTAACTCTTTATAGGTTAAGAATTTAATTCAAGAAAAATGTGCCCTTTTCATTTCTATAAGTTCAATCATCATATGGACTCCAATTGCATTACAACACAAGTTCTAATAACTTGTCATTATGAATGATAATACTCATAAAGAAAATAACAAGAATTAAAAATAACAAAAATGGTGCAAAAGCTCACAATCTTGTAAAGAACTATACTAGAATTTGCAAAGCCAATGAAATTCACAATAAAATATATCTTAACCAAAATTAAATAATAAGGAGTTAAAGCATTAATGATCACTTCAATTTCCCAATTAAAATATCACTTTAATTTGAATCGTCATAATTCGCCATTAAAGAATAGGTTTTAACCAATTTGATGAAAATGGTAGAACTAAATAAGAAAATCAAATTCCTCTCAAATCCAAAATCATAACTCCAAATCTATTTTTTTTCAAAATTCTTGGAATTATTGAAAAATTTTGACATCGAAAATATACTTTCTTCTACATTAAAATTCCAACATTGCCCTCAATGTTAACAAAATGAATAAATGTGAGAAATGAAAATACTTTCCTTAAAAAGTTATTTGGAATAAATCCATATTCAAACCGAGTTAATTCTCATGAAGAATACTTTTGAAACAAAAAATAAAATAAATAGAAAAGAATAAGAAAAAGAAAAGAATGAGAAACAAAATAGAAAGAAAATGCGAATTAGTCCTAAGAAAGTGGTGCAAAATGTGAAGCTTTAAACATAGCCTCTATATGCTGTTGCATATCACGAAACTGCTTTTATTGAGAAGTAACTTCCCTCTAGAGAGTCTAAAGAATCTAATGTTGTCATGAACATCCCTATCCATATTGCAACATATAGAATATAACAAAACAAAGAACTTATCATGCTTCTTTTTTGGTAGAGGAGTAGAAGTAGATAATACTTATGCTTGCTGAGCTACGGGTCTCTCTTCAGTCTCCTCTTTATGCCTCATAATCAAACAATGCTCATCAATCCGAGCATCAAAATCATTCACAATGTCTAAACATCAAGATTATATGTAGGAGGTGTAACAACAATAGAGTAAGATAGCCTAGAAAAGAAGATAAAGGGATATGTTCCTTATAAAACCATTCTCCTTGAACTAACACATAACCAAGATTGATAAAAGGCTGGCTATTAATCACATCAGATGATCAATATGTATAACAACTCCTAAATCATTTGGAATAGGAACCCAAAAATGATGAATAAGCCTTGAAATAAGTATCAGAAAAACAAAATTCTTGGTTGATCATTATCATAATTTACTCAATAATAGTAGGGCTAAATCAATATCCTGCAAAACACACAATTGTTGACAACTAAATCCAACACATCTAGATCAGAGACACGTACCTTATTTATGCTTGATGTGAAAGGTGGAGACAAATTATTCTTGAAGTGGACTCACCTAACATTTTTTGAATGTTGCGAGTGCAAGAAAGTAAAAATATATGGGTGTGGAAACTTGGTGTTTAGATGTCCAATAGTTCTCAAGCGAGAGTGGTATGTTCAACTTTAACATATTTTTCGGGAAAGCAATAGAGCATCAGATTCATTAGCAAACAAGGCTTTAGATTGACATATGGGTTATCATGAATTGCAAGCTCCTCCAAGGATTCTTTTGCCTTTATCATGTGAATATATTCAAGGGGTAGCTTCCCTAAAAATATAAGAATATAATGGTATTCTCCACTTTCATCTCAAGAAAAAAAGAAAATATAGTAAATATAATGCATCAGAATTCATTAAAAAAATAATTATAGCATCAGTTTTATCAAGACAAATTTTAAAATTAATTTTATTAGGAAAGAAGTCTAAGCATTGATTTTGTTAATAAGAAATTTATAATTTATGCAATGTTTATCTTTTAAAATATTATTTTTTTATCAAGGATAAAAGTTATAAACCATGTATTATTAAAAAAACTTTCAATATGGAGTATATATGATTGTTTTAGAGTAAAAAACCTATCTGGAAAATATTTGTTAGTCTAACTATCTGGTAATATTTGTCAAGCTTATCAACCACTCTTATAAAAATATGTTTAAATAAAAAAATTATTCGCTAAATAGATATGCTGGAATAAACACCTCCTATATTTTATTTTTTGATTATAATTTGGTGAAATGAAGTTGTTTACCCTTAATCGCCTTTTGATGTACATAATTAACCCTAAGTCATATATCTAATGTTTATACTTAGCATATTTCAGGAAATTTCAAAGTGTCTCGACATAGGGCAAAACCCACGATCGTAGGGCCAAGGTCACAATCGTGTTAATTGCTTAACCACGATCATGGGCCATGGTGCAAGATTATGGGACATGAACCAGAAGACATCCTAAGAAGAACAACATTCCCATGAGACATCCAAGGCAGGCCCGATCGTGTGTTTCCCTTACCCAAGATCATGGGAAGGTGGCTATTAACACCTAATTTTTGGATGTAGATATGAGGAAGTAGCTTGGAGGCCCAATGATGATATCATTGCTTAAAAAGCATGAATTTGAGTGGTTCTAGCTCTCCAGATCACTTAAATGTTTTTAAAATAGTTTTAAAGCTTGAAAACCGCATTTTGAGTCAAAAAGCTGATTTTAACTTGAAACCATGCAAACTTCAGATGATTTTCATCATAACTTTTTATACAAGTGTCGGAATGGCCTGAAATAAGCTTAAAAATAAATTGGATCGTTCTGCACATTTTTATCTTTAATACGCATTTTCAGATTTGGACGTTTAGGGCCTTAAAATGGCTCAACGCTACTATGGGTGCCCCGAACGACACTGGCTAAATGCTACTATAGGAGTGGCATTGGTTCCCAAATGCCACTGCCTCATTTTCAGCTAAAAATATTTGAATTTTGACGCGTTTTTATCTGATCCTATCCTATTTTCAGATTTCAAATCATTTTAATCCGAATTTTGAATTTCAAAACCAGATTGTGAGCTTGGATAATCACAGCTCTTCCATTTCCTCTGCCTATAAATAATGCACGAAAGCTTCAGAAATCTTTGCTCCGAATCGATCCTAGAAAAAGCTCTGATCTTCCATTATTAAACTCTCTAGCTTTAAGATTCATTTCTCCTAAAACCCCCTCTTTCTTCTTAATTTTTTTGGAAAAAGATGTTATGTTCTTATTTCCTTTGAATGTGATTTTGTACATGACTCTTTGGAGGCGAAGCTCTGCCAAAATCACTCAAACTATCTGAGGGACTCGAGTTGCTTCTGATCTTTGATGTAAGTATTCAAACCTTGATCTTGATTGCTTTTTGTTCATATAAGCATGAAATCATGATTAATGTTGTTGTTATGAATCACTGTATGAATATGCTTGAACTGCCATGAATATGTTCTTTTCATTTCTACATGCTGTAACTATTAGAATGAATCCTGTAGGATAATTCCATGATTAGAATCCAATTTAAACATTAGATTTAAGATGTTAGTTGATCTTGCAAATTAACATGCTTATACATCATTCTTGCATGATTATATGAATCAAAACTTTAAATATGCTCTCGTTCTTGCTTTCTTGTATACTATACGTTCCTTTCAAATGCTAAAATGAATGCCATCTAGATTTATCTTGTGTTTTTTCCATTCTAGATCATTTAGGATGTTTACATCATAAATTTGCCATTTCTATTTGTTTTTATTCATTTATGGGATTGGGGAACCCACAAAAATGCATTTTCCTTCATTTTTGCTCATTTTCTTGTCTTGGGATAGCAAATGCCACTCAAAGAAGTGATGTTTGCCCTAAACGCCACTTCCATAATGGTGTTCAAGGCAAACACCACTCCTCATAGTTGTGTTGGTGGTGTTCAGTCTGGAAATTAGCATACTTGCTTGTTTGATGTAAATTAATGCATTCACATGGAAATAAGTGATGAGGTAAGCTTTTGTAACTCCCTTTTGTAATCTTTAGATTGAAAATGCATGTAAATTGGCTTGTAAATGCTTATTCGGTAATCTTTTAGGTTAAAATGGTAGAAATCTAGGTTGTGTTGTTTGTTGCTATTACACTACTAGAAATCACCCAATTACTAACCAAATTTAATGACCAATTTTTTTAGTCGGTAATTACCTACCAAAACACGACTATTTTATGACAAAAAGTGGGTTGGGGTAAAAAATTTATTTTGTGACCAATTTTCCGACCAAATTGTGACAAAATTTGCCGACCAAAGATAAATGGTCAGTAATTGGTCAGGAATTTTGGCAGGAATTACTGCCAAATTGCTCCAATTAATTACCAATCATTTTATGACCAATTTATGACCATTTACCGACCAAAAAAAATATGGTCAGTATTCAGCACGAATAAAATTAAAAAAATTTGTTCATTTACCGACCAAAGATGTGG
This sequence comes from Bocquillonia castaneifolia, assembly GCA_948193215.1. Taxonomy (NCBI): domain Eukaryota; kingdom Viridiplantae; phylum Streptophyta; class Magnoliopsida; order Malpighiales; family Euphorbiaceae; genus Bocquillonia; species Bocquillonia castaneifolia. The sequence continues at coordinate 6,646 of CANYLF012860627.1, forward strand.
TCACCATTTGGACAGTACAAAATGGTGTGTTTTATTAAATGAGAAATTGCCGACCAAAAGGTGACCAAATCTTTTGGTCAGTAAACATTAGGATTAAAAAAATTTCTTTCTTCTTCCTCATTTCTCAGCCGCCAATGTAAAAGGAATTAAGGGAAAAAAAAACTACAACAGTAGAAGAAGAAGAAGAAGAAGAAGAAGGAGGAGGAGGAGGAAGAGGAGGAGGAGGGGAGGAGCAGAAGAAGAAGGAGAACGTCGCCGTCTGCTGCTTCTGCCGTCTCGTATCTGCTGCTGCCGTTGTCGTCTCATCGCTGGTGGTGCTTCCGACAACGTCGTGAGGTAGGTTTTTTTAGGGTAAAAAATTAAAAAAAAAACTGAATACACACATGCGCGCAGATACATAAATATTAATATATATACTTGTATATGTATCTATATACATGTACATGTATTTATAGATATAGATGTACATGTATATATAGATATACATGTATATCCATGTATATCTATACATGGATATACATGTATATCTATATATACATGTACATCTATATATATACATGTATATCCATGTATATCTATACATGGATATACATGTATATCTATATATACATGTACATCTATATCTATAAATACATGTACATGTATATTGATATATAGGTATATGTATTGACGGTTCCTGCAAGTGTACGGGGTCTGTCATAGTAATAAACCCGGAATACGAGTTCGATCCTCAGGGACAAGCGTTTAAATTGATTATTTGATTATAGGCATGAGATGCATAAAAGTAAAACGAATACCATTGATTGTTTTGTTTTCAAATCTTGAACCCAATTTTAATTAAAATGCAAATTAATCTAAGCAATGTAACTAAGCGATTAAATAAAATTAAAACTTGAAAAATGAAATTGCAATTAAAAATAACCCAAGTTAAAATGAAAACTGATAAATAAAATCAAGGGAAAAAGCACTAGAGTTCATGAAATAATCTAGCAAGATAATCAAATTTTCCCGGTTCGGGTTCATTCAAGCGAAACTTTTCTAAAATATTTTAATCCTCCGTCAAGGTAGAAAAACATGTTCAATTAAACCGACAAGGCCATCTCTTGATGCAATCTGATTAAATAATTAAACCCATTAAGTAAAGTCTCTAAATCAAGCCTAGGTCAATTGTCGTTTCCGTATTAACTCTAGACGAGCTTAATTCCCAAATCCGGATTAACAACAATTTCTCAATCAATTGTCAATCCTAAAACACATAATTCATGGTGGCCAATCATGAAATATGTAATTGAAGTGCTTGAAAATTAAATTGAATGAAAACCCAATGATAACTATATAAAAATAGTAAATCAAACCATAGGAAATAAGTTTACCTCAACTAGATTACATCAATCCCTCTAGTTGGGATTTTAGTTCCACAACATAGCTAAATTCATCAAAATAAACATCAAAATAAATAACAAACTAATTAAGATTAATTAAGTAAAATAAAACTTAGTCTTAGAGATGATGATCAAGTCTTTGATCTCCAAAACCTTCAAGAATACTTGATTTTGATCCAAAAACCAAAGGTAAACCAAGAGGTGTTTTTGTGTGTTTTTTTTAAGTTAATTCTATGTTCTATATCTTTATCTGATGTATATGACTTGTGTTTATATTTTTCCACACCAAGAGTCCCAAAAACCCCTTGAATTGCCCAAAAACCGTCAAAAATTCCTTAAACTCCCTGCCCAAACCGGACCGAGCCGGTCCGATCTGAGGTCTGGTCTGTGGTCCAGTCTGGGGCTGCTTCTTTGGCTCATTTATGTGTGAGGAGAATTGGTTCAAACCGGACCAAGCTGGTCCGGTTTTGCTGTCCGGTCTGTGGTCTGGTTTGACACTGATTCTCTCTTGTAAATTTTCCAATAAAACCGGACCAAGGTGGATCCGGTCAATGGTCTAGTTTGAACTTTGACCGTCCAGTTTGAGGCCTAAACAACTCCAAATTCATCCCAGTTTGATTCCATGTGATCCTAAACCTGAAAATTTATAAAATATGAAAAAATAATTACTAAAAACACTCAAATTAAGAAGAAATTAAACTAAAAGCTCTTAAATTATATCAGTTCAAAACCAATTATCATATATATATACATGTAATACCCTTAATTTTCCGGTTTAATTAATTTTAATTCAGAAATTTATTTAATTAAGCTTTAATCTTTAAAAATTAAAAGTGGAAGTTCGGGATGTCAATTTAACTTAATTTTCTGCTTATAAGAGCTCTATAATTATATTAACACGTGGTAAAAATTTGAATCAAAATTGATTTAAGATTAATGACTAATTTAAGAAAAGGACCAATCTGTAAACTTAAAACTTCAGTACCTATATCCAAATCAGCAGCCAAGGACCCTTTTATAACCCAAAAATTCTAGAAAATAGCAAGAACGGTACCCTAAATTCTCTATTATAGTTACTATAGCACCGACACCTTCCTCCTCCCCGTTCATCGATTTCGGGCCACCATTTATGGCAATCCATATACCAAATTGAAGCTTGTTTCCTCCTTGACATTTTGGCATATGAATAATCAAAATCCATCACCAATTTCACCTATTTCGAAGCCTTAAAACTTCTCCCACCGGTGGCCTTCGACATCCACCAAAAACCAGCCATTGTTGGCAGCTATTGACACCACCAGCTTGTAGATCATCAAAAATGGAGAGGATAGGGTCTGGCCCATGACTGTAACACCACTGTTTGATTGTTTTGATTATTTTTGATTTTGGGCTTGCTGCATCGGCACGTGGAGGCTAGGAAGGGGCTCCTGGGTAATTCACGACACTAGGGGGTTTGTTTAGGCTGCCAAATAGCCACCACACATGACAGAGCATAGGCCCCACTCTGAACAGACCTAAAACTATTTTTATTAAATTCTTAAAATTCTTTCGGACAACTTTCATGAAGGAACAATAGGCAAATAATGTGTAGTTTTTAAATTAAAATTCCCGGAAGTACAAATGCGGTGTATGGAAGTTCTAGAAATGCATGTTAGGGGTTTAATTTGTGTATTCGGACTCCAAAATCATGTTTAGCATGTTGAATAAGCTTTAGAAACTCAAATTGGGAATAAAATGGATAAGTTATATAGTTAACATAATTAATGTATTAACCAAACCGTAAATCACGTTAAGTTTGTATAAGAACTGAAGTAAAGATTGGAGGATGATGATGGATGTTTTGGACTATGAATAAGTAAAATGGAATTGATATGATGGTGTGATAACTTAAGTATATAAATATAAGTATGTTTATATAATTGCTATTGTGATGAATTTAATAATTAGATTAATTAATTGTATAATAGGACTGTATAGACCGTATTACTGAATAACGAGCTTGAGGACTATTATGGACTTTAAATAAGTATATGTTGATAGATAAAATGGCGTGATAAGTTATAAGAATATATATGTTATCTGTTAAGTGCTTTGTTGACTATGTTTGGTAAATCCGAGTATACTTGGCAGGCCCGGTATGTTAAATGAAAATAGAAGTGTCATTTTTTTTTTCAGGAATGGGCTCCACTGTGGTGGAGAGATATCCATTTTATAGAGAAGATGCTACCAAATTTTTGGTAGAATTTTCTCGTAAAACGTGATATCGTGTTTAGATAGTATACAATAGAAATCCCTTAAGTTAATAGGGATAATATAGTTAATAGAAATCTTCAGGTAGAAATCTAAAATTCTTTAGGATATGGGATATATTTGATAAATATTCTAAACTATATTATCCCTTATTTCTGTAGAGAGTTTTCGAGCCCGTAGAGGACCGAGTTCATCAGGAGCGCATAAGGGCGTACACTTTTCTGTGAGTTAATTTTATATTTATGATTTGCTAGTAGAAATGCATATTATATTATTATATCATCATTATATAGTATATCCACTTAGCATGTATTTATAATTCATATTGCATTATATAAATATTACGCATTAATTAATTATATTAAAGTATGTTATATGTTATATATATTATCACCTTTATATTTATCTTACTATTTACTATCAATAACATTTCAATAACCTAAACATGAAATTTATATTGTTTAACAAATGTTCATGCATTCATATATAGGTATACATATGAGTAGCCATTATATGATATTTATATATATAATGCATACATATATTTGTGATGTTGTGTATATATATTTGTGAAATGCTTGTGATGTGTTTGGACGGAGGATGGTTGTGGGACGAGCTACCTAGTAGGTGTCAGCAGGCTGTGTGCACACATGAGTCAAGTACATCTGTAATTTAAGTTAGGACGAGGCTTGCTCGATGAGGGTTTCCCAGGGGCGATCCTTTATTATTTTCTTTGCGGCTTTCTCGGTGAGGACTTCCAGGGCGGTAGTGGTATTTTATTTCTGGGGCTTTCTTGGTGAGGTTTTCCTGGGTGCTATACACATATATTGGATTAAGTGGACTATTTGGGTTTAAGAGAAAATTATATACATATAGTCTTGTGAGAGATAGGAGTCTGTTAGGTGTTCTGCTTCTTTCCTCCTCCATAATTAATTGTTGTGATTGAATCATTAGGTGTTCTGCTTCTTTCCTCCTCCATAATTAATTGTTGTGATTGAATCATTCTTTCGCATGACTGCCTGTATATTATATTATATAAATATTATTAATATTGTATGTTTAGGCTACATTTCATAAATAGGATATTAATTCACTCAGTGAGGTCTGACTCCTCTTAACTTATTTTTCAGGATTCTTCTTAGATCTCCTATGTTACAACCCTACATCAGACTTCTTCTTTGCCGGGAATCTTATGTATGTTTTAAATATTAATTAATCAAATGTTTGATACTCTAGAGCTGCAGTAGTAGTTGTTTGATTAGGATGTTGATATTGTTATGTCAGATATGTATTTTATATGTTGCTATGATGTTGATTTCCACCATAAATGGTTATAATATGCTATGGATATTATGTATTGAGCATTTGTTTATGCTTTAGTTATGTATAGCCCTGAGAGGCTCCAGTTGGATATTGCCGGTTATTTATTTATATATGTTGTGCATGTTTATGATTATCAGATTGAATTATATCTGTGCAACTAGAATACATAATTTTGGTAGTTATATATGCATGAATATGGATATGTTCAGCAGGTTAGGCTTGCTAAGGGTTCCAGTAGCTAATCACTTTCCCGTTCCCTAGCGCCGGTCACGTACCCGGGGTTTGGGTCATGACAAAGTTTGTATCAGAGCCATTGGTTTTCTTATATGTTTATTCTATTTCTTTAGAGTGTTATAGTCTTTCTTGAAACTAACGCAGCATAGGATTCCTAATCGTTTCCTTTAAGTCTTCCTTGCTTTTAGAATTCAAGGTACCGTTAGGTTTTAGTTGTTTGTAAAGCTGCTTTGCTTATTTTCAGTATGGTTATGAGGGATGTAAACGTTGTAATAATGTTTGATACATTTGGATATGGAGATCATATATTTTTGTAGCTATAGCGACGGTAATTGGTATAGCATATAGTTTTGCGTAGCAACAGAGGATATTGCAATGGAAGCGATTCCTTGGAATGCATGTGATAGGAAACTCACTAGTAATTTATGGTAACAATGCTGAGAGTGGACTACAAATAGTAAAACTTTGGACGTTTGTGAGGACTTGCACCTATGAATGAAGTTATTAGTTTATTTATATAAGATTTTCTAAACTAGTGGCCACGAGTAAATATAATCTTATTACAATTTTTTGGTGACAAATGAGTTTTATAAATTATAAAAGTTAATTTTTATGAAATATTTTTGGAAAGTCTCTTCTTTAAAATTGTTTTAGGACTTAAAAGTAGCTTTAGGGTGTTAAGTGTTCTTCCAAGGCTAACATGAGGTTAAAATATAAGCAGTTGAGGAACAGAGGAGTAGACATTCTTAAGATTGCATTTTGAATCAGATATGGTCATTGTAAGTTTCTAGTGATGTCCTTTGGGTTGACCAATGCTTTAACAACCTTTATGAGCTTGATGAACAGAGTGTTCAAATCATTTCTAGATTGGTTTGTTATATTGTTTATTGATGATATTCTGGTATCTAAGAGTATAGAGGAGCATGAACAGCATTTGAGACTGGTGTTGGAAACTTTGAGGAGAGAAAAATTATATGCTAAATTCTCAAAGTGTGAGTTTTGGTTGGATAGTGTGGCTTTCTTGGGAAACGTGGTATGCAAGGAAGGTATCCAAGTTGATCCTAGGAAGATTGAAGTAGTGTTGGATTGGCCTAGACCCACTACTGTAATTGAGACCAGAAGCTTTTTAGGCTTAGCATGTAGTTACAAGAGATTCGTACAAGATTTCTTTCGTATAGCCGCACCATTGACAAGGTTGACCTAAAAAGAATGTGAAGTATGAATGGGGTGAATCTTGTGAGAACAGCTTTCAGTTACTGAAGGAGAAGTTGACTACAGTACCTGTGTTGACTTTACCTTCGGGTATTGAGGGTTATGCTGTGTATTATGATGTTTTGAGAGTGGTCTTAGGATGTGTATTGATGCAGAATGGTAGAGTAGTGGTGTATGTATTAAGGTAGTTGAAGATTCATGAACGGATTTACTCCACTCATAACTTGGAGTTAGCAGTAATAGTGTTTGATTTGAAAATTTAGAGGCATTACCTGTATGGAGTGCCTGTGAGATATATACAAATCATAAAAGTTTGAAGTATATATTTCAACAGAACAATCTGAACATGAGACAAATGAGATGGTTGGAGTTATTAAAGGATTATGATTGTTCGATTTTGTAACTTCCTGGCAAGGCTAATGTGGTAGCAGATACTTTGAGCAGAAAGTTAGCTAGTAGTCTTGCTCACATTAGTGCGCAAAGGAGACTTCTATACAGAGAGATAAATAAGTTGTTTGAGCATGGATTGCAGTGGTGGTTGAGTGAGTTGGGATGTTTCTTAGCACAGTTCAAAATTAGATCTGTGCTCTTGGATCGGGTCAAAGCAGTACAATTGTGAAACCTTGAGTTGCAGAAGATTTTCAAGTAGGTGTATTAGGGTGATATAGAGGAGTTTAGAGTGGATGGTGAAGGGATTTTGTGAAGGGCACTAGGGTGTGTGGTCCTAAGATTGATGACTTGCAAAAGGAGATTATGGAAGAAGCGCATTATACACCCTACAGTGTTCATCCTGGTGCAACTAAAATGTATCAGGATTTGAAAGGTATGTATTAATGGAGTGGAATGAATAAAAATACAGCAGACTTTGTGTCCAGGTGCATGACCTGTCAGAAGGTGAAGTTAGAGTATTAGAGACCATATGGGTTGCTGCAACCACTACCCATTCTTGAATGTAAGTGGGACATGAAAATAATGGATCTTGTGATTGGGTTACCCTGTACGCGAAGTGAATTTGATTCAATTTGGGTGATTATTGATAGATTGACTAAGTCAGCTCACTTTATTCCTGTGAAGAAAAATTATACTGTGCAGAAGTTGGCAGAATTGTGTATTTTTGAGATTGTGCACCTACATGGAATTCCAGAGTCCATTGTGTCAGACATAGATTCTAGTTTTACACCAATGTTTTGGAAAGAGTAACAATCAGCTTTGGGGACCAGATTAGACTTTAGTTTGGCTTTTTATCATCAGACAGACGGGCAGTCTGAGAGGACTATGCAGATTTTAGAGTATAGAGTGCGAGAAGAGACGTCCTAAAAAAGATTTTGGATATATAAAAACAGTGGTCACAAACTAGATTAAAATATATGTGTATGTGTGTGTGTGTGTGTATTAATTATTTATTATGTCGATACAAGGATTTTAATCAGTTTATAGAATGGCACCTAATATTTAAGTTAATTTAATATTGTTTTTGGCATATTCTAAGAATACTTGCTTCTGAGGAATTCATGGTTTTTGATTAGCATTTTGTTTTGAAATTTCGAGGATGAAATTTATATAAGGGGGAAAGTATGTAATAACTGTAACTTTCAAATCTATTTTAATTTTAAATAAGAGTTTATTTTCTTACTAAAAATAAAAATTTATAAGTTAATTAAAATTTTAGAACTAACTAGTAACTATAAAAATTAGAATCTCTTATTTAATAATTTCATTTTCATCTTCTAATGTTTTCTATTAGTTTCTATTTCTTTCTATTATTACTACTATTTTTATTTATTTGTTTAGTTATTTATTTACTTATCTAAAATAAGTAAATAGTATTTTGGGTAGCTTTATACTATATATATTCGGAATACCCGTAATTTTCCGGTTTAATTAATTTTAATTCAAAAATTTATTTAATTAAGCTTTAATCTTTAAAAATTAAAAATGGAAGTTTGGGATGTCAGTTGAATTTAATTTCTGCTTATAAGAGCTCTATAATTATATTAACATGTGGTAAAAATTGAATCGAAACTGAGTTAAGAATAATGACTAATTTAAGAAAAGGACCAATTTGTAAACTTAAAACTTCAGTATCTATATACCAAATCAGCAGCCAAGGACCCTTTTGTAACCCAAAAATTCTAGAAAATAGCTAGAACAATACCCCCAAATTCTCTGTTAAATAATTGCTATTATGATGAACTTAATAATCCGATTAATTAATTGTATAATAGGACTGTATAGACCGTATTCCTGAATAAAGAGCTTGAGGACTGTTATGGACTTTAAATAAGTAGATATTGATAGATAAAAAGGTGTGATAAGTGCAAGATGAATAAGAATATATATGTTATCTATTAAGTGATATGTTGACTGTGTTTGGTAAATCTGGGTGTACTCGGCAGGCCCGGTATGTTGAATGAAAATAGAAGTGTTGTTTTTCTTGAAGAAATGTGCTCAACTATGGTGGAGAGACATCCGTTTTACAGAGGAGATGTTGCCGAATTTTCGATAGAATTTTCTCGTAGAACGTGATATCGGGTTTAGATAGTATACAATAGAAATCCCTTAAGTTAATAGGGATAGTATTGTTAATAGAAATCTTCATATAGAAATCTAGAATTCTCTAGGATATAGGATATAGTCGATAAATATTCTAACTTATATTATCCTTTATTTCTGTAGAGAGTTTCAGGGGCCGTGGAGACCCGAGTTCATCAGGAGCACATAGGGGCGCACACTTTTCTGTGAGTTAATTTCATATTTATGATTTGCTAGTAGAAATGCATATTATATTATTATATCATCATTATATATATAGTATATCCATTTAGCATGTATTTATAATTCATATTGCATTATATAAATATTACGCATTAATTAATTATATTGAAGTATGTTATATATTATATATATTATCACCTTTATATTTATCTTACTATATTACTATCAATAACATTTCAATAACCTAAACATGAAATTTATATTGTTTAACAAATGTTCATGCATTCATATATAGGTATGCATATGAGTAGCCATTATATGATATTTATATATATAATGCATACGTATATTTGTGATGCTGTGTATATATATTTGTGAAATGCTTGTGATGTGTTTTACGGAGGATGGTTATGGGATGAGCTACCTGGTGAGTTTCACCAGGCTGTGTGCACACAAGAGTTAGGTATGTCTGTAATTTGAGTTAGGATGAGGCTTGCTCGGTGAGGGTTTTCAGGGCAGTAGTGGTATTTTATTTCTGGGGCTTGCTCGGTGAGGGTTTCCTGGGCGCTAGACACATATATTGGATTAAATGGACTATTTGGGTTTAAGAGAAAATTATATACATATAGTCTTGTGAGAGATAAGAGTCTATTAGGTGTTCTACTTCTTTTCTCCTCCTTAATTGTTTGTTGTGATTGAATCATTCATTCGCATGACTGCCTGTATATTATATTATATAAATATTAGTAATATTGTGTGACTATGCATGTTTAGGTTGCATTTCATAAATATGATTTTAATTCACTCAGTGACGTCTGACTCCTCTCAACTTATTTTTCAGGATTCTTCTTAGATCTCCTCTGTTACAACCCTACGTCGGTCTTCTTCTTTACCGGGAATCTTATGTATGCTTTAAATATTAATTAATCGAATGTTGATACTCTAGAGCTGTAGTAGCAGCTATTTGATTAGGATATTGATATTGTCATGTCAGATATGTATTTTATAAGTTGCTATGATATTGGTTTCCACCATAAATGGTTATAATATGCTATGGATATTATGTATTGAGCATGTGTTTATGCTATGGTTATAGCCTGTGAGGCTCCAGCTAGATATTGCCGGTTATGTATTTATATATGTTGTGCATTTTAATAATTATCAGATTGAGTTATATCTGTGCAACCAGAATACATAATTCTGGTAGTTATATATGTACGAATATGGATATGTTCAGCAGGTTAGGATTGCTAAGGATTCCGGTAGCTAATCGCTTTCCCATTCCCTAGCACCGGTCACGTACCCCAGGTTTGGGTTGTGTCACTACCCAAACCAGGGTCGTATCAGCGCTAGTGAATGGGTAGGTTTAAAACCACAAAAAACCGTAGCAAGCCTAACCCAAATATCATCCAAACCAAATCTCACTTTAAAATCATTTAATATATATTAAAATCCAATTTCCAAATCAACTTATAATAAATAAATAATATTCACCAACAACATTTTTAATAACCTTCAATAGTTAAATATTTAAGCTTTACATTTATCATAATATAATCAACACCTCTATCTTTTACAACTACAGAGTGGCTAAAATAAGAGTAATTATAATATACAAATAAATAATAAACCTTGCAGAAGAAGAAAATGCAAGGCGAACCATCAAAGAATTGTCTGACTCTGAAGAGTAACCTAAAAAAATAATAATTGAGGGGAGTCAGACCTCACTGAGTGAATTAATATTATATTCATATTATACAACCTCAATTCACACAATCAAGCAATATATAATATAATATAATATAATATAATATAATATAATATAATATAATATACATGCAGACATGTACTTCACACAAATGAATTTCAATTCAACAACTGTCACAACCAAACAACATACAGGGATGGAGGACTGAAGCAGAACACCTAATGATTCCACTAAACCCAATATAATAATAATATCACTTGTATCCAATATGGGTTCTCTTAATCCAAATTCATCATCTAGTGCCCGAGATTCTCGAGCATGCCCTAGGAATATTATTTATGGTCGCCCGAGATTCTCGAGCATACCACCGTCATTTTCAATTAGGATTGGCACCCGAGATTCTCGAGCATGCCCCGTCCTTTCAATCACCACCAAAATTTACATACCTGACTCCTGTGTGCACACAGCCTGGTGACACCCACCAGGTAGCTCGTCCCACAACTATCCTCCAACTGTTCACAAACACAATCAAAAATCACATCACATTACATGTACCATCATATCCATACAAACCATATATATAACATAACCAATATTTGTATAAATAATAATTTAAAAGCAACCATATAAAGGAAAGCACGAAATTCTAATATGCATAATATAAATATTATATTAACTCACAGATTGGAATATGCACCTCCAAGCGCTAGCTCTTGTGTCACTGAGCTCGCCTCGGTCTCTAGAACTCGCTCCACGCGACCCTACGCCTCACCAATTCTTCATATTAAAGCTTTGAAGTCTCCTTGGCCTCCAACGTTGTTTACCGGCCTCTGCCTGTTGTCCAGATCGCGGTCAGCCAATTTCCCATGCTATTCGAGCCGATGAGTTCATTTTTGCCATCAATTTGATAGGACAAGGGCTACAACTCCATAAATGACGGTGGCCGGTCCTCTCCAAACTTCCAAGATTAAGAACATCACGAATACTCATTGATATTTAGGGAAAATTATATCAAAAAAATGGGAGGTCTTGGGCTTTAATTTGATATAAAAATTGTGGCCGAAGGTAGCCGGAATGAGGTGATCGGAGGTGGAGATGGTGACCGGGTACTGCACTTCGATAGGTGAGAGTTCAGGGACCTGTTTGTATATGTTCTAAATAAGTTTTCCTACATCTAGGTCCTTATCAGATTTTATATATACATATATATTATATTAATATATCTATTCTCCCTAGAAACTTCTATAAATTCTTTATTATTATTATTATAAAATTATTTACCCAATTGATTGTTTAACTAATGATAATTAATTATTGAATTAAATCATAAGGTAATATTTATAAATTATAACATACAGTATAAACAAATGATTTATATAACTTTATGTAAAAAATATCTTTAATTAGATTTAATATACCACTTATAACCTATATTATAATTATTATAAATGTATGTAATTAAACTTAAATTAGGATTTCTTATTATAAATTAAATAGTATTTATATAAGTTTAACTTTGATAATAGAAAA